>OY821522.1:46133946-46173727 GCA_963682025.1 Cordilura impudica
GGAGCTCTCCATATTTTTCCGAATATTTTTATTTTCGACTGTTATTGCTGAAATATAGCAATTGAGTTTGTATTCAAATGTCACTTTCTTATAAGCCTTTTCATAAACCATCATACTATGTTTATAGGTAAAATAAAAAGGTAAGAAAATGGCATTAGTGCATTACTACCTAAAATAATATATAAATAACCCACTATGCAAATGAATTACCTGTGTGTGTTTTCTTTACTACTTGCATTAGTGTATTGTTAGGTAAAATAAAAAGGTATAAAAAGATATGATAATGAAAGAAACGCAGGTAATAAATGTATTGACGTTCTTACTTACAAATATATCAAATGGGTGGTGCATTTTGTAAGCCGATATCATTACTGGTAAGAGAACAAAAATGACTATTATAAACTACTAGAGGTAACCCGGTGCGCTTCGCTACACCCTCCCCCTCCCCCCCTCCGAATTGTTACGAAAAGGCTCACGCAAGTCCCAAGGCTCTCACTAACACAGTAATTCAGATATATCACATTTAATATTAAGTTTGTATAGGGGTACCATGCGCATTTGTCCAATCCCGCCCATTTTTTTGTCTGACTACTCACGTTAATAATAGATGACCTAAGATAAATTTTCAAAGCTCTCTCTATCATAGTACTTTATATATATGATATTAAAAATTTACTTTGAATGGGAGGTGCCACGCCCACTAAAAATATTAAAAAAATACAGCCTGTAGCACTTCCGATATCCGCAGTAAGAATCAGTGAAAATTTCAGGAAGATCAGATAAGTCGTTACGGAGATTACCTCCTACAAACAAACAAACACATTACCTCTTTAATTCTTTTTTTTTTTGAATATGTTTTTTGTTTTCGCGATTTTTGATTTTGACAATATATTTTCCACGACAAATCACATTGATAACTAATGTACTTGTCAAAAGACTGTAGCTTTCGTAGTACATCATATTTTTGATATAGGAGGTGCCACGCCCACTTATCCCATCCCGCCCAATTTTTATTGGACTACTCATATTAATATCTGAGGGACTCGTGCAAAATGTCGAGCCTTTCCCAGTTATATGATATTAGATATCTACTTTGCATGGGCGGTGCTACGCCCACTGCTTCTATCACGCCCATTTTTTTGTTCGACTAATCACACAAAGAACCTATGGGGTCACGCAAAGCCACAAAGCTCTCTCTTTTACAGTACTCCAAATATTTGACATTTAATAGTTACTTTGCATGGGGAGCTCCACGCCCATTGGTGTGAACCCGCCAATTTTTTGTCTGACTACTCATACTAAGATCTGATGGTGTCGTGCAAAGTGCCAAAGCTTCCCTCTTTTAGTACACCAGTTATATGATATCATATATTTACTTTGTACGGGCGGTGCCACGCCCACTGCTCCGATCACGCCCATTTTTTGTCTAACTAATCATATGAATAACTTATGGGTTCACACAAAGTCCCAAGACTCTCACTATAACAGTACTCCAGATATATGGCATTTTATATTTTATTTGTATGGCAGGTGCCACGCCTATTGGTCCAATAGTGCCCATTTTTTGTCCGACTGCTCACATTAATAATAGGTGCCATCAGACAAATTTTAAAAGCTCTCTCTATCATAGTACTCGAGATATATAACATTGAATTATTACTTGTATGGGAGGTACCACGCCCACTTCTCCGATCCGGCCCATTTCCGGCGCGGCTACTAATATTAACAATAGGTGACCTCACACAAATTTGCAAAGCTCTCCCTGTCATGGTACTCAATATATGTATATGATATTAAAAATTTACTTTGTGTGGGAGGTGCCACGCCCACTAAAAATATTAAAAAAAATTATAGCCTATAGCACTTCCCATATCCGCAGTAAGACTCTGTGAAAATTTCAGGAAGATCAGATGGCTAGTTACGGAGATTACCCCCTACAAACAAACAAACAAACAAACAAACAAACAAACAAACACACATTACCTCTTTATTATATTAGTATAGATAAAATACCTAAAGCACAAATTCAACACACCATTGTATAGTTATAGGGCTGTTTAAATTACCGTAATTTGAATTTTTTTTTTGAATAATTTCATTAAAACGAAAATGTGGTTAAAGAGGACACTTTCACCTTTCTCCGGGTGGTATATGTTTCTTGTTCCCTTTTGTTCCTTAAGAGTTCTATTCCACCAAAATTGAAATTTGACACATATATAGTAGTTTAATAAATATTTCAGGACACCCGTAATATTAAACGGTAGGGTTGTGACCGCTTACAACAACTAAAGACTGCTATCCTACCAATGTTGTAAAAAACACCGCTGGTCCATTTATTTTCAATAAAAAAAAAATCACCTTTTTCTGAAATTAAAAAAACAGTTGAGTGTGACAGCATACCACGCCCACAATTAGCAAAAGTTTAAATTAATTTTTTGGCTGCCTTAATCTGGCTATATTAACTACAAAATGGCGTTAAAATTTAAAAAATCGGTAACAAAAGAAATTAGACTTTTGGCCAATGAATTCAAAATTTCAGCTACTGCGCGCTGGTCAGAATGTTTTCTTGTTTCACTCTGTTTTATATCATCTGTTCCAATCGTGACTTAAAAAAAAAGAATTTCGCTTTTCTTGCACCACAGTCTCAGATACCAATTCGAGGTTAGTCACGATAAAGACTGCTATTAATTTCGAAACTGCGGACAACTCGAACATATCATAATTTTTCGCAGTCATGTCTGATTTTATACCTATTATTCCTTTTTGTCAGTATGCTTCGTCAAAACTTCTAATGCTTCTTCTTTCAGTTTCCTAAAACCTGAAACTATTTTTATTCCGTCTTCCTCTGTCAAGGTTAGATCTACCAAGTAATCTTTTAGTTTCTTTTGTATCACTAGTACAGGGTGGCGCACGAATCGTGGTAAAAAACAAAACGTAATTACTTCTTTTCTGTGTATGTAATCGGCTTATTTATTTTTATTTGGCAGGTTACTATTTAGATTTATGATTGGGATACTGAAAAACGGATTTGGATAGTGCAGCGGTACCATGCTTTGCAGTCCATCATTTCCGTCCAAAGGGAACTTAGGCGGTAGTTTGGCGGCACTATCTCGAGTAGATGGACCATATGAGGCTGGTAGACATGTTTGCCGAATCTGTAAGCATCGGGCGAAGACGTAACATCGAGATCCCTTTGTTCGGGTTCGAGCCACAATCGCGGCTGTAGCATTGCCAATTCAGGTAAATCCAAGCGTTTCGACTTGAAACTTATGGGCGCAAATTGGAATTAGCATAGGATAATTCATGATGACTTAAAAATGTTTACGTACAAAGTCGAAATTACAAGCAAGTTAAACCCTCCGGATTTTCGCCTGGAATTTTGCCAAAAATTATTGAAACGGCCCAAGAAGACAACAGCTTGGTAAATTGCTTGTTTACATCTGATGAGGCCCACTTTCATCTAAACGGCAATGAAAACAAGCAAAATTGATATTAAAACAGAACAAAATTATATTGTATTTAAAAGAAAATATGTATGTGAATTTTGTAAAAAATAATAATGATTAAAATGTTGTTTTCTAAATTATTTTTTAGTTTTAAACTATGAATGTAAATGAGAATTTTTAAAGCATTATAAATACTAATATTAATTAAATAAATAAATAAATTAAATGAATCTGTAGTCCAAAAAAAGTCCCTATAATACAATTCTTAGTAATAGGCCCCATATAGAGCTGCTTCCCGATCTTCACTTAAACCTATCAAAAAACAAAAATATTGCACAGATTTTTCTCAAATTTGGTTTGTATCTATTCTTTCAAAATATAAGTAACTTTACCAAATATGGTCAGGATCTGTTCATTTTTCGATCTAGTCCCCATACAAATATAGCACCCGATAAAACTTTTTCATATCTGCAGCCAAAAAAAATTAATGACAATGCCACTCAAATTTGGTTTGTGCTTATTTTCTATATCCAATTAGTTGTACCGAAGAGATATGGTCTCTAAACCGTGGTATAGGGTATCGTATAATCGGTCCAGACCGACCATAATTTTTTTATTTGTTTTATATTAACGTAACTAAGAACATCTTCCTGGTTTTTGTTCCTAAAATACTATTCGGCCAGTTCTTTATAACTGGAGCTCTCCATATTTTTCTGAATATTTTTATTTTCGGCTGTTATTGCTGAAATATAGCAATTGAGTTTGTATTCAAATGTCACTTTCTTATAAGCCTTTTCATAAGCCATCATACTATGTTTATAGGTGAAATAAAAAGGTAAGGAAATGGCATTAGTGCATTACTACCTAAAATAATATATAAATAACCCACTATAAAAATGAATTACCTGTGTGTGTTTTCTTTACTACTTGCATTAGTGTATTGTAAGGTACAATAAAAAGGTATACAAAGATATGATAATGAAAGAAACGCAGGTAATAAATGTATTGACGTTCTTACTTACGAATATATCAAATGGGTGGTGTATTTTGTAAGCCGATATCATTACTGGTAAGAGAACAAAAATGACTATTATAAACTATAAAATACCTAAAGCACAAATTCAACACACCATTGTATAGTTATAGGGCTGTTTAAATTACCGTAATTTGAAATTTTTTTTTTGAATAATTTCATTAAAACGAAAATGTGGTTAAATAGGACACTTTCACCTTTCTCCGGGTGGTATATGTTTCTTGTTCCCTTTTGTTCCCTAAGAGTTCTATTCCACCAAAATTGAAATTTGACACAAATATAGTAGTTTAATAAATATTTCAGGACACCCGTAATATTAAACGGTAGGGTTGTGACCGCTTACAACAACTAAAGACTGCTATCCTACCAATGTTGTAAAAAACACCGCTGGTCCATTTATTTTCAATAAAAAAAAATCACCTTTTTCTGAAATTAAAAAAACAGTTGAGTGTGACAGCATACCACGCCCACAATAAGCAAAAGTTAAAATTAATTTTTTGGCTGCCTTAATCTGGCTATATTAACTACAAAATGGCGTTAAAATTTAAAAAATCGGTAACAAAAGAAATTAGACTTTTGGCCAATGAATTCAAATTTCAGCTACTGCGCGCTGGTCAGAATGGTTTCTTGTTTCACTCTGTTTTATATCATCTGTTCCAATCGTGACTTAAAAAAAAAGAATTTCGCTTTTCTTGCACCACAGTCTCAGATACCAATTCGAGGTTAGTCACGATAAAGACTGCTATTAATTTCGAAACTGCGGACAACTCGAACATATCATAATTTTTCGCAGTCATGTCTGATTTTATACCTATTATTCCTTTTTGTCAGTATGCTTCGTCAAAACTTCTAATGCTTCTTCTTTCAGTTTCCTAAAACCTGAAACTATTTTTATTCCGTCTTCCTCTGTCAAGGTTAGATCTACCAAGTAATCTTTTAGTTTCTTTTGTATCTCTAGTACAGGGTGGCGCACGAATCGTGGTAAAAAACAAAACGTAATTACTTCTTTTCTGTGTATGTAATCGGCTTATTTATTTTTATTTGGCAGGTTACTATTTAGATTTATGATTGGGATACTGAAAAACGGATTTGGATAGTGCAGCGGTACCATGCTTTGCAGTCCATCATTTCCGTCCAAAGGGAACTTAGGCGGTAGTTTGGCGGCACTATCTCGAGTAGATGGACCATATGAGGCTGGTAGACATGTTTGCCGAATCTGTAAGCATCGGGCGAAGACGTAACATCGAGATCCCTTTGTTCGGGTTCGAGCCACAATCGCGGCTGTAGCATTGCCAATTCAGGTAAATTCAAGCGTTTCGACTTGAAACTTATGGGCGCAAATTGGAATTAGCATAGGATAATTCATGATGACTTAAAAATGTTTACGTACAAAGTCGAAATTACAAGCAAGTTAAACCCTCCGGATTTTCGCCTGGAATTTTGCCAAAAATTATTGAAACGGCCCAAGAAGACAACAGCTTGGTAAATTGCTTGTTTACATCTGATGAGGCCCACTTTCATCTAAACGGCAATAAAACAAGCAAAATTGATATTAAAACAGAACAAAATTATATTGTATTTAAAAGAACATATGTATGTGAATTTTGTAAAAAATAATAATGATTAAAATGTTGTTTTCTAAATTATTTTTTAGTTTTAAACTATGAATGTAAATGAGAATTTTTAAAGCATTATAAATACTAATATTAATTAAATAAATAAATTAAATGAATCTGTAGTCCAAAAAAAGTCCCTATAATACAATTCTTAGTAATAGGCCCCATATAGAGCTGCTTCCCGATCTTCACTTAAACCTATCAAAAAACAAAAATATTGCACAGATTTTTCTCAAATTTGGTTTGTATCTATTCTTTCAAAATATAAGTAACTTTACCAAATATGGTCAGGATCTGTCCATTTTTCGATCTAGTCCCCATACAAATATAGCACCCGATAAGAACTTTTTCATATCTGCAGCCAAAAAAAATTAATGACAATGCCACTCAAATTTGGTTTGTGCTTATTTTCTATATCCAATTAGTTATACCGAAGAGATATGGTCTCTAAACCGTGGTATAGGGTATCGTATAATCGGTCCAGACCGACCATAATTTGTTTATTTGTTTTATATTAACGTAACTAAGAACATCTTCCTGGTTTTTGTTCCTAAAATACTATTCGGCCAGTTCTTTATAACTGGAGCTCTCCATATTTTTCTGAATATTTTTATTTTCGACTGTTATTGCTGAAATATAGCAATTGAGTTTGTATTCAAATGTCACTTTCTTATAAGCCTTTTCATAAGCCATCATACTATGTTTATATGTAAAATAAAAAGGTAAGGAAATGGCATTAGTGCATTACTACCTAAAATAATATATAAATAACCCACTATAAAAATGAATTACCTGTGTGTGTTTTCTTTACTACTTGCATTAGTGTATTGTAAGGTACAATAAAAAGGTATAAAAAGATATGATAATGAAAGAAACGCAGGTAATAAATGTATTGACGTCGAATATATCAAATGGGTGGTGTATTTTGTTAGCCGATATCATTACTGGTAAGAGAACAAAAATGACTATTATAAACTATAAAATACCTAAAACACAAATTCAGCACACCATTGTATAGTTATAGGGCTGTTTAAATTACCGTAATTTGAAATTTTTTTTTGAATAATTTCATTAAAACGAAAATGTGGTTAAAGAGGACACTTTCTCCGGGTGGTATATGTTTCTTGTTCACTTTTGTTCCCTAAGAGTTCTATTCCACCAAAATTGAAATTTGACACAAATATAGTAGTTTAATAAATATTTCAGGACACCCGTAATATTAAACGGTAGAGTTGTGACCGCTTACAACAACTAAAGACTGCTATCCTACCAATGTTGTAAAAAACACCGCTGGTCCATTTATTTTCAATAAAAAAAAAATCACCTTTTTCTGAAATTACAAAAACAGTTGAGTGTGACAGCATACCACGCCCACAATTAGCAAAAGTTTAAATTAATTTTTTGGCTGCCTTAATCTGGCTATATTAACTACAAAATGGCGTTAAAATTTAAAAAAATCGGTAACAAAAGAAATTAGACTTTTGGCCAATGAATTCAAAATTTCAGCTACTGCGCGCTGGTCAGAATGTTTTCTTGTTTCACTCTGTTTTATATCATCTGTCCCAATCGTGACTTAAAAAAAAAAGAATTTCGCTTTTCTTGCACCACAGTCTCAGATACCAATTCGAGGTTAGTCACGATAAAGACTGCTATTAATTTCGAAACTGCGGACAACTCGAACATATCATAATTTTTCGCAGTCATGTCTGATTTTATACCTATTATTCCTTTTTGTCAGTATGCTTCGTCAAAACTTCTAATGCTTCTTCTTTCAGTTTCCTAAAACCTGAAACTATTTTTATTCCGTCTTCTCTGTCAAGGTTAGATCTACCAAGTAATCTTCTAGTTTCTTTTGTATCTCTAGTACAGGGTGGCGCACGAATCGTGGTAAAAAACAAAACGTAATTACTTCTTTTCTGTGTATGTAATCGGCTTATTTATTTTTATTTGGCAGGTTACTATTTAGATTTATGATTGGGATACTGAAAAACGGATTTGGATAGTGCAGCGGTACCATACTTTGCAGTCCATCATTTCCGTCCAAAGGGAACTTAGGCGGTAGTTTGGCGGCACTATCTCGAGTAGATGGACCATATGAGGCTGGTAGACATGTTTGCCGAATCTGTAAGCATCGGGCGAAGACGTAACATCGAGATCCCTATGTTCGAGCCACAATCGCGGCTGTAGCATTGCCAATTCAGGTAAATCCAAGCGTTTCGACTTGAAACTTATGGGCGCAAATTGGAATTAGCATAGGATAATTCATGATGACTTAAAAATGTTTACGTACAAAGTCGAAATTACAAGCAAGTTAAACCCTCCGGATTTTCGCCTGGAATTTTGCCAAAAATTATTGAAACGGCCCAAGAAGACAACAGCTTGGTAAATTGCATGTTTACATCTGATGAGGCCCACTTTCATCTAAACGGCAATGAAAACAAGCAAAATTGATATTAAAACAGAACAAAATTATATTGTATTTAAAAGAAAATATGTATGTGAATTTTGTACAAAATAATAATGATTAAAATGTTGTTTTCTAAATTATTTTTTAGTTTTAAACTATGAATGTAAATGAGAATTTTTAAAGCATTATAAATACTAATATTAATTAAATAAATAAATAAATTAAATTAATCTGTAGTCCACAAAAAGTCCCTATAATACAATTCTTAGTAATAGAACCCATATAGAGCTGCTTCCCGATCTTCACTTAAACCTATCAAAAAACAAAAATATTGCACAGATTTTTCTCAAATTTGGTTTGTATCTATTTTTGAAAATATAAGTGACTTTACCAAATATGGTCAGGATCTGTCCATTTTTCGATCTAGTCCCCATACAAATATAGCACCCGATAAGAACTTTTTCATATCTGCAGCCAAAAAAAATTAATGACAATGCCACTCAAATTTTGTTTGTTCTTATTTTCTATATCCAATTAGTTGTACCGAAGAGATATGGTCTCTAAACCGTGGTATAGGGTATCGTACAATCGATCCAGACCGACCATAATTTTTTTTATTTGTTTTATATTAACGTAACTAAGAACATCTTCCTGGTTTTTGTTCCTAAAATACTATTCGGCCAGTTCTTTATAACTGGAGCTCTCCATATTTTTCTGCATATTTTTATTTTCGACTGTTATTGCTGAAATATAGCAATTGAGTTTGTATTCAAATGTCACTTTCTTATAAGCCTTTTCATAAGCTATCATACTATGTTTCTAGGTAAAATAAAAAGGTAAGACAATGGCATTAGTGTATTACTACCTAAAATAATATACAAATAACCCAGTATACAAATGAATTACCTGTGTGTGTTTTCTTTACTACTTGCATTAGTGCATTGTTAGGTAAAATAAAAAGGTATAAAAAGATATGATAATAAAAAAAACGCAGGTAATAAATGAACTACATCCTCTATGTATTGACGTTCTTACTTACAAATATATCAAAAGGGTGGTGTATTTTGTAAGCCGATATCATTATTGGTAAGAGAACAAAAATGACTATTATAAACTATAAAATACCTAAAGCACAAATTCAACACACCATTGTATAGTTATAGGGCTGTTTAAATTACCGTAATTTGAAATTTTTTTGCGTAATTTCATAAAAACGAAAATGTGGTTAAAGAGGACACTTTCACCTTCCTCCGGGTGGTATATGTTTCTTGTTCCCTATTGTTCCCTAAAAGTTCTATTCCACCAAAGTTGAAATTTGACACAAATATAGTAGTTTAGTAAATATTTCACGACATCCGTAATATTAAACGGTAGGGTTGTGACCGCTTACAACAACTAAAGACTGCAATCCTACCAATTTTGTAAAAAACACCGCTGGTCCATTTATTTTCAATAAAAAAACAAAAAAAATCACCTTTTTCTGAAATTAAAAAAACAGTTGAGTTTGACAGCGTGCCACGCCCACAATTAGCAAAAGTTTAAATTAATTTTTTGGCTGCCTTAATCTGGCTATATTAGCTACAAAATGGCGTTAAAATTTAAAAAATCGGTAACAAAAAAAATTTGACTCTTGGCCAATGAATTTAAAATTTCAGCTACTGCGCGAGTTAACACATGTCAGCATTATCAGTTTTCAATGGTAATGTGAGTTTTATGACAGTGGATTATCTGTGTAAAATATTTATTCTGTTAGTTTAATAATGACGGGATATTCCGAAATATGTTTATCTCAGTTTATGATGTAAGTGAACAAACATGTTGTGGGATAAAACTTACATTAAGATATTCTAAGAAAATAACAAATTAGTATAAATAAATTTTTTACTGATAATAAAGGTACTTGTGACCTAAACAAATAATAAGTGGAAAATTTGTTTTGAGATAAAAACTTAGATTAAGATATGTCTAAGAAAATGATCAGTATAAATAGATATTAAGAAAACCATTGTAAGGTAGTCTTAAGATTGTAATAAAATAAAGTACACACATTTTTAGTGTGACGGAAAAAACATACTATCTTTTACTCATTCCTTAAGTTAGGGAATTAACTGGGGGCTCAACCGGGATCACCATAGGATTCCAAACGCCACTTAAGTGAATTATCCTGAAGGAAAAAGGAATAATTAATCAAAGAACAAAAACACAGTGAGTACAAAAGGATTTCCAAGATTAAAAAGGAATAGTCCAATAAAGTACAAAATAAGCACCACGTATCCTGAAAAAGCGGAATAGAAATTCATTGGAATATAGTAGAATTTTATATTCACGACAACCCATCGAAATAAAAATAAAAAACTGGAATCCCAGATTAATAAAAGACAAAAGATCTTTGACGCAGCAAGAAGAATAATCCCAGGAACAGATAGAAATAGAATGTCTTTCCAGGATTTAGCTACTCTGCAAGCACTTGTAGCCGTTCAAACTGAGACACAAAGAACTGTCGCAGAATTAAGGAAAAACCGAGCATTTAATGTAGAACCAGTAGTACAGTTGACTCCATGATTATGTGGAATAACAACTGAAAACCAAATAAATTTAGAAGTATTTAAAATCCTCCCAGTATTTAACCGAGACATAAGGAAATATCGTGCCTGGAGATCATCAGCATGGACACATATGGAGAGCATTAAAATGTTTGAAAACACCCCAACCTACTGTACAGCACTCGCTATAGTACGAGCAAAAATTCAAGGTGTGGCCGCAGATATACTCATCAACCACAATACTATATTTAATTTCTATTCAATAATTAATAGACTTGATTATACATGTGCCGGTCAACGTCCAATGTACGTTTTGCTTGAAGAAGTGGAGAAAATAACACAAGGCAGAAAAGATTTGGCTGAGTATCATTCCGGCATATATGAAGTATTGAATCTAATTTTATCAAAAATTGAGATGGAACAAGGCGGTGAAACTATGAAAATATTGGCTAATAGAGAAGCAGTGAGAACATTTATAATTGGTTTAAACTCAAAATACACAGCAGGTACTCTTTACGCTCAAAATCCGAAAGGCTTAGAGACCGCAGATGCAAGTGCGAGTACTATCTACCACGACGAAATAAGTTTAGAATTCGATAGACCATCACAAGCACATCGACCACACGCAATGACTCAAGAACGCTTTCAACAGAAACCACGCCATCAGAAATTCGAACAACGGAAGTACAACCCAAATGTACAATATGACCCAAATCAGGAACCATCATACATTCAAGGAAGACCCCAAGTACAACCAATGGAAGTGGATACAACTGACAGAAATATTCGTCAACCAACACAATTCCAAGGGAACAACCAAAGGTACAACAATCCCTTCCGACAACAGCAACCCTTCAAGAGAGAAGCCAACTACTCCAACAACAATTTCAACCCTAATAAACAACAAAGAATTAACCATACTCAAGAAGAAGATGAAACCAACTCAATCAGAGCTGAGTACGATGAAGATGAAGACCACAAAGTAGCTTTTTTAGAATAAAAGATGGCCTACCTCATCTACAAAGACACGATAGAGAAACAGGTAAGACCATCAATATATTAATAGACTGCGGTGCAACAAATAACTATATAGACATAAACTGTAAAATAGCTTAAAGGAAAGGATTAGATACTCCTATAAAAGTAAGGACATTACATGGACATTCATATGTTAAAAGTAAAAAACTGATAAACCTATTAAATTAAGAGTTGACATTCTTTGAAATAGATTCACTGATAGATTCGGACATGATATTAAGAATGCAAGGATTAAAGGAAATAGGTGCAGTTATGGACTTAAGTAATAACAGACTCAATTATAAATGCAAGGAGAAAATGCATAAAATAAATTTTACAGTAAATAATGAGGAATACAGGGAAAGAATAGAAGAGATTATGAATAAAAATTCATACAGGAATGAGAAACTACCATACACTACAACAATCGAAGGAACTATTAGAACAAAGTGTGACGAACCTATATGGACAAAACAATATCCATACCCATACTCTGATAATGAATTTATAAATAAAGAAATGCAGGATCTATTGCATAACGAAATTATCCAACCGAGCAAAAGTTCCTACAATAGTCCAATCTGGACTGTAGCAAAAAAAGGTACCGATGACCAAGGTAAACCTAAACGGCGGATGGTTGTAGATTTTCAAAAATTGAATGCACAAACAATTACGGACAGATACCCTATTCCGGAAGTGAATATGACTATTCAAAACTTAGGCAAAGCAAAGGTCTTTACAACATTAGATTTAGAATCAGGCTTCCACCAAATGCAAATAGGAAAAGAAGACCGCGAAAAGCAGACTTCTCAATCAACGGCGCTAAGTATGAATTTCTTCGGATGCCATTCGGTTTAAAGAATGCTCCTTCAATCTTTCAACGATGCGTAGATGATATTTTGAGGCCATATATAGGTAAATTTGCATACGTTTATATTGACGACGTACTCATACATTCTTCCACACCCGAAGAACATATTGAACATATCGAAATTTCAAATGAAAAATTCCACTTCTTTAAAGAAGAAATATAATATTTAGGTCACGTAATTAGATATAATGGAATTACTCTAGATCCTACGAAAATTCAAACAATTAGAGATTACCCTAGGCCAACTACATTGAAATAGCTTAGATCCTTCCTAGGATTAGCCAGTTATTACAGGAAGTTTATAAAAAATTTCGCTGCAATTGTTAAACTCTTAATAACATTTTTGAAAGGAGAAAATGGAAGCATATCTAAAAATCAGAGTGCAAAAGTAAACATAAAATTAGACCAACCTGCTCTAGAAGCAATGAATAAAATCAAGGATGAACTTGAAGCTCAAGTACAATTATTCCAACCCGGTTTCAAAGAACCTTTTGAATTAACTACATATGCAAGCAATTTTGCTATAGGCGCTGTACTTTCACAAAAACGAAGACCCATTTCATTTATCTCAAGAACGAGACTGAACAAAATTATTCAACAAATGAAAAAGAACTTTTGGCCATAGTCTGGTCCTTTCAAAAATTAAGAAATTATTTATATGGAATAGCAGATTTGACAATTTATACAGATCTTCAACCATTAATATTTTCTATATCCGATAAGAACCCTAATACAAAATTGAAACGATGGAAAAATTTTATTGAGGAATATGGTGCAAAAATATCATACAAACCTGGATACCAAAATGTAGTTGCTGACGCATTATCAAGACAACAAATAAATTCAAGTACGAATGAATCTCAGCATTCATATCAGATTTCACCGATTGAAAAAATACAAAGGAGTCCTAAACCCTTGAATCATTTTAAAAATCAAATAATTCTAACTCCCACCAATGAAGATTCCTTGGAATTAGAGAATATTTTCAAATTCAAACGCCACCATATTAAATTCACGACCAACGAAAATTTGGCAAGTAACATGAAATTAATACTGAAACCAAAAGTAATTAATGCATTAATCGTCGACGCAGAGACAATGTTTAATATTGGGGATCTATTGAAGGAAACCTTCCCTACAATAAAATTTGTAGAAGCAAACAAATTAGTTGAAGATATATTAGACGAAGAAAGACAGAAACAACTAGTTAAATAAATTCATGAGAGAGCTCATAGAAACGTACGAAATAATATCCTAGAATTAGAAAGAGATTATTTTTGGCCTAACTTAAAAAAACACTGCCACGAACTTAATGATAACTGTGAGTCATGTCTAACTCACAAATATGACAGACAACCTAATAAAATTCCTATTGGTGAAGCACCAATACCCACAAAACCTGGTGAGAATATACACATGGATATATTTTACTTCAGTGGACAAATGTTTATAACCAGTTTAGACAAGTTCTCCAAATTTTGTCATATACGACACATTCCAACAAAGAGAGACATGTACAAAAATATTGACGAAATTCTCTCTCTCCCTTACCCGAACGCTAAATTCATCGTAACCGACAACGAAGCAAGCTTTAATGGTATTTTAGCTAAGCAAATATATGGTATTTTAGCTAAGCAAATATATAATATATGGCTACAAATACAGCATGTAGTTACACCTCCATATCATTCAACAACAAACGGTCAAGTTGAACGTATTCATAGTACAATTATCGAACTCGCAAATTTATTATCCAAAAAAGGAGTCACTGCTCCCGACGAAAAAATATTCGAAGCGGTTCGCCAATATAACAAGACTATACATTCAGTCACTAAAGAAAAACCCGAGGACGTGTTCGTTAAACAACAGGGGTATCAACATATACACGATTTAATTAAAAACACTCAGACAAAAACTTTGGCCTATCACAATAAGGACCGTAAATTCATTCAATATAGGAAAGGAGACATCGTTTACTCCAAGACTCATAGAAGAAACAAAAACGTGGCTACATTTGCTAAACATTTTGTTGAGACAGACAACGGTGAAACAATTACTACATCTAGGAAATTAATTATACACAAGGACAATATTAGAAGTAAATATGTCAGGAAAGATAGTGATATTATTATCAATAATCCAACTCATACTAGCGAATAATATAATTGATTTAGGAAATAAAAAATACGTCTTAACCAAAGACAACCAAGTTTATTTACACAAGAACTATGAATACTTGTATCATGTTATAAATATTACAAAAATACTAAAACCATATGAAAATATAATAAAAAGTGCCTACAATACAGAAGACAATGTAGTGATTCAAATTTTAATTAAGAAAATTGAAAAATTTAAAAACATACCTCACTGATAATAGAAGTAAAAGATCCCTAAACTTTTTAGGATCAGCCCTAAAATTTATCACTGGTACTCCAGACCATGACGATGAAATTGAAATAAAAACTAGATTAAACCAACTTGTGGAAAATAATAATCAACAAAAAATAATTAACTCACAATTTGAAAAAATACTAGATAAACTAAACATTCAAAAAATAAATGAAGAATTCATATTAAATGAAGTTTACAATGAATTAATGACAGTAACTAACACAATTAATTTTGCAAAAAAAAAATAATTTTTACTCAGGAACATTGGATGTACAAGAAATCGAATCTGTTATACAAAATGAAAAAATAAAAATACCGGTAATCAATATACTTGAATATTCGGATATACATGTGTGTGAATTTAACCAAGCAATTATAACAATCTATAAATATCCTATAATTGAAAAGGAATGTAGGCTGTATAACATATATCCTTTAGCAAATAAGCTGGGAAAGTTATTACTAGATGGTAAGATTGCCTTATGTAAAAATAATTATCAAAGAATAACTAAATGCAAAAATATTATTGGTTCCCATGTAAACCATGGGATAACTGTACAATAAATATTTTAAACAATGAACCAGCACAATGTATAACGAAACTTGAAAATAACTCAGACATTGAAGACTTAGGCAATGGGAATATTTTTATTGACAATGAACATACATTAGACAGCCTAACCATAAAGGATCACATTTGGTACAATTTGACCAAAACATAACTATAGACAATAAAACCTACTTTAACGAAAAACAAAGAATTTATGGCATCATTCATAAGAGACATAATGAAGAATTAAGTATACTCGAAATCTTGTATACAAACTCTGAGAATAGATTTACGAATATTCAGAAAATATCTACATTATTCATTCCTTTGGAAGAACATCCATTAATGGCTACACTATACGAAATTTTAATATTCGCTATACTGTACTCTTTAGTACAGCTCTACGGATGCTACAGGGCACACCAAGAAAGAATGGGACGGGAATTATATAACAGATATTACGAAGCGGAATTACTTAGACTTCGGACTCAAGTATAAAACGAGGACGTTTTTCTTTTTAACATAGGGGAGAGCTAACACATGTCAGTTTTATCAGTTTTCAATGGTAATGTGAGTTTTATGACAGTGGATTGTCTGTGTAAAATATTTATTCTGTTAGTTTGATAATGACGGGATATTCCGAAATGTGTTTATCTCAGTTTATGATATAAGTGAAAAAACATGTTTTGGGATAAAACTTACATTAAGATATTCTAAGAAAATAACAAATTAGTATAAACAAATTTTTTACTGATAATAAAGGTAATTGTGACCTAAACAAACAATAAGTGGAAAATTTGTTTTGAGATAAAAACTTAGATTAAGATATGTCTAAGCAAATTATCAGCATAAATAGATATTAAGAAAACCATTGTAAGGTAGTCTTAAGATTGTAATAAAATAAAGTACAAACATTTTTAGTGTGACGGAAAAAATATATCTTTTACTCATTCCTTAAGTTAGGGAATTAACTCGCGCTGGTCAGAATGTTTTCTTGTTTCACTCTGTTTTTTATCATCTGTTCCAATCGTGACTTGAAAATAAAATTAAAAAAAGAATTTCGCTTTTCTTGCACCACAGTCTCAGATACCAATTCGAGGTTAGTCACGATATTATATAACTCTTCTTTCTCACCCATAAAGACTGCTATTAATTTCGAAACTGCGGAAAACTCGAACATATCATAATTTTTCGCAGTCATGTCTGATTTTATACCTATTATTCCTTTTCGTCAGTATGCTTCGTAAAACTTCTAATGCTTCTTCTTTCAGTTTCCTAAAACCTGAAACTATTTTTATTCCGTCTTCCTCTGTCAAGGTTAGATCTACCAAGTAATCTTCTAGTTTCTTTTGTATCTCTAGTACAGGGTGGCGCACGAATCGTGGTAAAAACAAAACGTAATTACTTTTTTTCTGTGTATGTAATCGGCTTATTTATTTTTATTTGGCAGGTTACTATTTAGATTTATGTTTCTTGGCAGTTGTACGATTCCAAGAAGTATACACTTGTTATACTAAATACTTATATAAATATATCTTTTTACATGTTTTCGAACATGAAAAATGTTAATTTTTGCTAATCGAGCCAGCCACTCGTTGATCTCGAGTAGCTCGTTAACTACTCGAGCAGCTCGAATAGCTCGATTAGCTCGAAGCTCGAGTAATGGGGGGTTCTGGTTCATATATAACACATTTAAAAATTTTGATTCTATAATATACGTTTAATAATAATAATCATAAACAAAAGTTTTTCTTTGAATTATTTGTACGTTTAACAAAATCATATAATTTTATAAAAGTCTCCCTAAATATTAAACAAAAAAAAACTTGCAAAAAACCTTAATAGAATATACAAAATGTAATGAAGTTCAAAGCTAACTGAAAAAATCTTATTGAAATGGATTACTAATATTTTCAAAACATTCTGATGTCAACCATAAACTACACCTTTTCCAATTGTATTTCAGAAAATATCAATTGATTTTCAGAAAGTATCAATTGAATTTCAGAAAACATCAATTGGATTTCAGAAAGTATCAATTGTATTTCAGAAAGTATCAATTATATTTCAGAAAACCTCAATTGAATTTCAGAAGGTATTAATTGTATTTCAGAAGACATCAATTGAATTTCAGAAAGTATAAATTGAATTTCAGAAAACATCAATTGATTTTCAGAAATAATCAATTGTATTTTAGAAAACATCAATTGGATTTCAGAAAGTATCAATTAAATTTCAGAATGTATCAATTGTATTTCAGAATGAATCAAATGTATTTCAGAAAACATCAAATGTATTTCAGAAGGTATCAAGTGTATTTCAGAAAATATCAAATGTATTTCAGAAAACATCAGATGTAGTTCAGAAATGGTCAAATGTATTTCAGAAAATATCAATTGAATTTCAGAAAATATCAATTGAATTTCAGAATTAAAAAGCAAATTACCCTAAAATACCGAAAAGTTATTATTGTTTCTATTAATGAGTTGCAGTCACAGAAAATGTTTGCCAATATTTGGACTTATTTTCTATGCACTGAAAAATAAGCTATCAAGGGCAGACTCCTAATGGTAACAAGTTGAGGACTTCATTTTTTAATCAGCCTCAAAAAAAAAAAAAATCTATGCCCATTTTGTAGTCATAATATTGAAAAAACATGTTTATAGTTTACAAGAAATGTTTGTAACAGTTGAATACTTAAAAATATTTGTTTTTGTATAACGTTCTGAATATTTTATACATTAGATAATTTCTGAAATACATTTGATGTTTTCTGAAATACATTTGATATTTTCTGAAATACATTTAATACTTTCTAAAATACAGAAATACACTTGATGTTTTCTGAAATACATTTGATGTTTTCTGAAATACATTTAATGTTTTCTGAAATACATTTGATACATTCTGAAATTCAATTGATGTTTTCTGAAATACAATTGATTATTTCTGAAAATAAATTGATGTTTTCTGAAATACAATTGATACTTTCTGAAATTCAATTGATGTTTTCTGAAATAAAATTGATACTTTCTGAAAATCAATTGATACTTTCTGAAAATCAATTGATGTTTTCTGAAATTCAGTTGATACTTTCTGAAATTCAATTGATGTTTTCTGAAATACAATTGGAAAAGGTGTAGTGCTTTCACCTTAAAGAGCTGTACGCAGCTTGTTAAGGAATCTTAACAGAAAATTTTCATATATTTCTTAAAGAAAAAAAAGCACAAAAGCACCTTTCAGTGCAACGCTAGCAATCAGCTGTTTTCTGTCAATTATTAAGAATTGTGAAATTGAAAACAAATCAATTCTTCGGTTCTGCTTTATTTGGCCCGCTAAAGGCTTTTTAAGCTCAGTATCAAAATTACCCATCCGCTTCTTGTTTTTCTTTGCCGAATTTTGTTCGTTTTTTTCCATGTTTGCAACTGAAAAATAACTTTTATTTTTTTTTTAGCATATTACATTTTGTTTATGCTTACCTCTCCTATCAAGCTGCAGACTATAAACAGAAATTTTTTGACAAAAAAATTCCTTAAGCATTTCTGAAGCGTTTTTTTTATGAAGTTTTTGATTCCTTAGCAAGCTGCATACAGGCCTTAAAAGATGTATTTGAATAATAATCAATTTTAAAGTATTATACTTATTATTATACTTTATAGAAAAAACAATTAAAAGACTTTCAAAAAAAAGCTGTATAGATTTATTAATCTACTAAATAATTATTGATAACTTTCAGTCTTATAAAAAATTCGCCTAAATCTTTGTTTTGTTATAACATATACATACCCAACATATATATCAGAAGCTTACGTTGGAAAAAATCACCATATGAACTTTAAAAAGTAAAGCTTTTTCAAAATCTTATAAAAACTCATCTAAAGTTTTTATACATATGTAATGGCAAACAAAAACATAAAGCTTTAGATTTTTGTTTTTATTAATGTATCTGCCCATACTCTTCTTGAATGAAATAATAAAACTATTTCTATTTGAAAGTTTATAACAGAGCCTACGGTCAAGCTCGAGTACTCGAGCTACCCGAGCTACTCGAAGCTCGAGCTGCTCGAGTAGTTGATGAGCTACTCGAGCTCAACGAGTAGCTCGAGTAGTAAAAATTAGCATTTTTCATGTTTGAAAGCATGCAAAAAGTTAAATATAGGTATGTAGCATAACAAATGTATACTTTTTAGATTCGTATAGACACCAGGAATATCATAGTTAAATTTCACTTGAATCGGAGTGTCCTTCTGGCGTGGGCAAACTACTATTTGAAAAAGCTCGATGACTTTCCATACAAATGTATGAAAATATTAACTTCATAGATGTTTGACGTCATTTAAGAAAAAATTTCCAAAAAGATATGGTATGATTTTACGTATTTTGAAGTCAGTTATATTGATAGATTAGTCTCCTGCCATATTGAAGCACTCTGATAAAAACTATGGAGTGGGCTAAGTACTACTCGAAAAAGATCATCCACGTTCCACCCAAATGTATGGAAATAATGGTCTTCTTATATGTTTGATGCATATTTACAAAAAATTTTTCAGGAACAGTTGGAAAAAACTTTCAGTATTTTAATCTGAATATATGTAGAGGATATGTTTTCGAAATTTCAAAGCATTTGGACAAAAATGTTGGCGTGTGGGAACAACTACTCGAAAAAGATTGGAAATTTGCAAAAAGTGTATCAAAAAGTGTCAATCACTGTCTGCAATTGACTATATTCAGAGATTACTCATAAAAATTTTTAAGCCATTCCGACCAATTTGTGTCGTCGGTACTCGACTGATATTGGCCACTTTCTATATAAATGTGTGAAAATATGCTCTTATTTGAAGTTTGATGATATTTTCCAGAAAATTTTCCACAACGACGTAATAAAAAATTATATTCGTTAGAGCTGTATATACAAAGAGAACACTTCCTTCAAATTTCAAAGCATTCCGCCAAAAATTGAAGTTTGGAGGAACTACTACTCGACGAAAAACAAAAAATAAAAAAATGTTTCCAAAAAAAAAATTTTTTTTTTTTTTTACTGCCCGTAATTGACCTTATTCACAGATGACTCATTTAAAAAATTAAGTCATTCCTATTAAAATTGAGCTCTGGGCGAACAGTTACTCGAAAAAGATCAACCACTTTCTATACAAATGTGTGCAAATTTGCTCTTATTTCAAGTTTGATGTAACTTTAAAAAAAAATTTCCATCACGACTTGCTAAAATTTTTTACTGTTTGTAGTTGCAAATATATCAAGATAATCTTCCGACAATAATTGTGCTGTTGGCGACCTACTACTCGAAAAAGCTCGACCACTTTCCATACAAATATATGAAAAAATTCACTTCATGCAAGTTTGACATCGATGTACATAAAATATTTTAGGCACACATGGTACAAATTTATGCTTTTTAAAATTAAAAATACGATTACATTATGTACACGAAACTTCAAAGTAATCTGGCCAAAATTGTGGCTCAGACGAACTACTACTCGAAAAAGATCAGACTCTTCCCATACAAAAGTGTGAAAATTTGCTCTTATTTCATGTTTGAGATAATTTTACAGAAAATTTTTTATAATGACATAGCCAAAAGTTATATTTTTTAGATTTATAAATGTAAGGAGAGGTTTTCTTTTAAATTTCAAACCTTTCCGACAATAACTGTGGGGTGGAAAAACTACTACTCGAAAAAGCTCGACCACTTTCCATACAAATGTATGAAAACATTCACTTCAGGAAGTTTGACATCGATTTACAAAAATTTTTTCAAAAGTATATGGTAAAAATTAATACAAATTGTAGTCCATTATATCAACACATTATATTTCTCAAATATTGGAACACTCGGGTGAATGGTGAAAGATCAGTAATGAAAAAAAATTTATTTTTCAAAAAAAATTTAAGGAACACTTGCTACAAATTTATAAATTCTAAAATAGCATATAAGAGGACATAACGTCCTTAAAGTTTCAAAGAATTTTGGCAATAATTGTGCTGTTGCCGAAATACTACTCGAAAAAAATCAGCCAAATCCTTCAGCGAAATCCTTATATGTTTTGAAGTTATCGATTTGAAGTTATGGAGGCGGCGAACTACTACTCGAAAAAATTCAGCTACTTACATACAGTGTGCGCAAATATACTCTTCTTTCAAGTTTGATGTAAGTTATTATATATATTTTAGTGAATATTTCATTTTATTTAACTCCAAACTGTTCGGTACTGGTGGCCCTAGACGAAAAACATATAGACAATAAAAAGACACAACACAACAATGAACAGCCGCATTCTGAGTGAGCATGTGCCTCCTCAGCAGCAGCACACAAAAGGACAACAATGAACATAGCTCCCTTGCGAAAGCTCGACAGACAACACATAAAACGACAGGAACAGATGCGAAGGAACAACTGGTAGCAGCAACAACAGCAATCAGTAGGAAGAGAGCCGAAGACGGTGCACCGTTGTGAAGGGACAGATACTGATGTATCAGCCCCCGCCAACAGTCATACTCATATCCAAAATCCAGGCACGACGATGTGCACTACTGGAGCGACCACCCATTGGCAGTTAAGCACCACCATGGATGCCCGCATCAGAAGCCACCTCAACTAACGTCCGGTTCTCCTACGATTGAATACGCCCCTTGCATATTCACCTAAATTTCTAGCAGTCCGCCCGTCCTCTAATGCCCTACTAAAATCCCATCCTACTGCTGTTTCAAAAATCCCCATACTATCTAAGCTCCTAATATCACTATAAAGTGAACACCCGGTCAAAACATGTACGCAGTCCTCCGGCCCTTGCCCACACCTACAGTCCGGCGTATCGGACAGACCCCTCTTATGCAGAAAAGCATTCAAGGAGCCATGCCCAGTCAGTAAAAAACCCAGACTCAAGCCGAATCCGAAGTCCGGGCGGTCTCTAACGAATGTCACGTCCTTTATGAATTCGTAGGTTGTTCGCCCCTTGTCACTATCCATCCAACGTGAATGCCATCTTGTAATAAGAGGCTCGTCCAGCAGGAGTTTCACCTACCTCAAGTCTAAATCAGCGATTTCAGTCGAAGTTAACCAGTCATGCCCTGATAGTGGCAGTCCCTTCATAACCTTGTAAATGATACCACGTCGTACTACCTCCAAGTCAAGGGGAGGTGCACCTAACAGAACTTGAAGAGCAGCTGTCGAAACTGTGTGACAAACTGGCATGCAAGCCAGCATTGCCACTCTCTGACAAGACAAGATTCGTTTCTTGCCCATAGCAGAAAGAGCGGTGCCGTACCATACAGACGAGCCGAACGTTGCGCAGGCAACGAACAGATCACTATATATGGCACGGACAGCTCTCCTGCTAAGACCCAGTCATTCCTAAGGATGCGTCTAATACCTCCCACAACAACCGTCAACTTTTCTCTTACGGCAGAGAAATGAGCTAAGAAGTTCATCCTCTCACTAACGTGGATACCTAAATACTTGACCTCAGTCACATATCTGTAGCTTACGTCTCCTGTCCGAACTACCGGTGGTCACGCCTGCAATAAGCTGCCCTTAAGCAGCATCATCACTGTCTTTTCTCGTGATACTTCAACTCCGACACTATTTCCCCACTCATTGACTTCACGCATGGCCCCCTCACCCTTCCTGTCCAGTTCAGCACGAGACTGACCTTCGATTATGATGAGCAAGTCATCCGCGTAAGCACAGAGTTGGTGGGATGCTCTTAGAGACCTTAACAAGGGATCCATCATTAGGTTCCATACAAATGGACCGCAGATGGACCCTTGCGGGCAGCCCCTAACAACCTCCCTACAAACAGTGTCACTAGCTCCTACCGCGAAAACTTTCCTACCACTAAAGTAGCTCCTCCATAAGGAAAGCTCCCTACAACCTACCGTCCGTAGTCTGTCAAGTACTCTATCCCACGAGAGGTAATCTAACGCACCAAGGACATATTTGTTCGGACAGTCAGTCACGCAATTTCGGACATGGTGCCAAGCATCGTCAACAGATTTCCCCTCTTTAAACCCGAACTGAAACTCAGAAGGTGCCTCATTGTAGGATTCCTTCAGTCTGTTAACCATAATCCTCTCCAGTACTTTTCCAAGCACTGGAAGAAGGCTTATGCCCCGATAAGAGTGGGGATTAGTCTTCACTCTATCGGGCGACTTTAGGAGCACCACAACTATGGCCTGCTTCCAAGCCTCAGCGGAGTAACCCTCACAAATGCACCTCCTATAGACTGCCTCAAGGTATTCCGGTATGGCTTTCCAGATGCTTTTACACATCTCTCCATTCATACCATCCAAACCTGGAGACTTTCTACTCTTGTCTCGGTACATGCTAACATCTACCTCTAGTCTTTCCAGTGGCGGAGGGCCGGCGACCGCCTCATAGAGACGATGAACAGCCGGTTCAGCCCCTGGGAAGAGTGCATCAAGTAAAGCGCTAGTGCACTGTCTCCACGTCTGTAAAGTCACTCCACTTATAGAAAGACCAGTCAAGTCCGTCTGTTTACGTCTACCCCGGACTATACGATAAACCTGACCCCAAGGGTCATTCCTGTTGTCCTGTATAAAATTCCTCCAGTCCTCCTCCTTGACGCGAACAATCTCGTCCTTGTACGTCCTCAAGGCGAGCACGTAGTCAACTTTACGCTGAGCAAGATATTCGGCAAGATATCTAGTAGTAGTACCGAATCCATGTACCCCACATAGGGTTCAAGATGCGTTCCGAACCTACAGTATATGCTTGTCAGTAACATTCTACCAAAACCCCCCTCTACACTCACGCAAACCCCCCAAACACTCCTACTAATAACGGTACAGTCCACGTCCTTGTCCCTAACAACTATAGCGGCGCTACCGCCGTTGTCGGTAAACGCGCGCATACCCCCCGGTAAACCCCTGATGCAGCCATCCGTAACATACGGCTCCTGCACTAGGGCAAAACTCGAGCCCAGGTTACACATCACCTGGCCCAGCTCGCAGATCACGGAGTATGACCGCTGGCAGTTAAGATGCAAAATTTTTATCTCTGTCTTTTCCATTTTAATGGCGTGCGTTCGCCCTGGCAACTATCACGCTGTATACGGGACAGGCTGCGGACATCATAAGATGTCCTGCCGGAAGTCCCTTGAATGCGCAGTTCCGACATCTGACTTCATTTTGGCACCGTGAGGCTTTATGGCCGGCGGTACCGCATAGGCGACAAACTTCGTAAGGCATCCGACAGTCCCTAATCATATGGTCGAATCCTAGATACCTGTAGCAGCATGGAACAGCATCGTGATGTCGCACCGCAAACGAGAACCATTTGATATAGCATCTACCATCATCCGTCAACAGCTCCAAAGTTTCAGTGTTGCCCCCAGGACAACATTAACCGGGCCGCCATTTGCCTTCCACGGGCTGGACACCAAGCGCACGCTCCTCTTGTAGACTTCCTCGGACATCCTCTCCTTGAGGTTCTTCTCGTATAACTCGTTCATAAATTCATCCGGAGTGATTTCCGGATGAACCCGTTGCACGACGACCTTCGGTCCGAGCTTGTCTCTCACCGACACCTCCAACCCAACCTCACCGAACTTAGCGTTCTTCATCACTCTCTCCCTTTCTTCTACGGACGGGGTCCGAATGACCGCTCCGCCATCACGCATAGTCCGTAGTGCGTGAACACGAACCCCAAGGGTGGGGCCGACCTCCTTCTGCACCTTCTACACAACCTCCTTAGAGGTGACGCCCTTCTTCCCCTTCACTACCACAGACCACGTCTCCACGGGTTTGGGCACCACTGCAACACCACCAGACACACCACCGGACATAGCACCATCAGCAACACCTAAAGCGGCTGCACCTCGCCTAGCCACCATCTGAGGCCTCATGGGAGCCCTCGGAGCCACTGGCTGTACTCCAACCACCTTACCGCCTTCGTAGACCTCCAACGCCCCTTCAGCCGCTCGTTCTCAGATATTAAGCCGAACAGTAGCACCTCGAAGCTTCCAACCTGCTCCATCACCGCCTTGGCCAACCGCGCATCAACACCGTCAGCCATAACCAGCTCCATCATGGCCGAGCTCATGTCCTTCATTTTCTCTACCACACCACCAGTACTACTGGACGGGCCCTGGTCCGATTACACGCCTTCCTCGGACAGCTCCGGACACCTTATCGTTGCCTACAACCTCCGCAGCAAAGTCCACCGACTCCTCGGCCGAAACAGCAGCAACAGTAGCAGCAACACCAGCAGCGATACCAGCAGTAACACCAGCAGGACGCTAGAACCTCGGTGATACCGGCTTCTTCGGAGACCCAGCCTTGAACCTCTTTATCTCCTCGTCCATCTCCGTACTGGACAGTTCGCTCTCGGTGTGGCGGAGCAAACTACCACCCTCCGGGGGCAAACCACTACCACGCCCATCGGTCGTCGCCATATCTGAGGCGTCACCTTTAGGCTTTACGGCCCTCTTCCTGGACGCAGGCGGCATCGGACAAACTTAACTTACAAAAACTACCTTACCTTAGTATCAGCAATGCAAGAATCAGAAAATAAAACGTGGAACGGAAGGACGGACAAACCGACGGAAGGACGGACACTTAGTCTTTGCGAAACCGACACGGAAGGACGGACACTTAGTCTTTGCGAAACCGAAACGAAAGGACGGATACTCGTACGAGTGCGTATAATTAATAGTCTTTATACGCCACCTATTGGCCGATGTACGAACCGGTAGTAACAAAGTCACAAACCATACCAACACTGACTTCAGCAGGTACCTGGTGCACAAACCACGTACCGACACAACACTTTATACTTCGCCTATTCGTCACTAGAGGTTCTTTTACTTCGTGTTTAACCTCACTTCTGGCCGGAAAAAGTGAAACACCAAATTTACTATGTTCAGCGGAGCACCCCAAACAACAACACTTCACTGTATTAAAGTCATTATCTTATTACAACAATAAACCACTATACCAAAGTCACTGTCTTTATTTACTTCACTTTCACTATTTATTATTTTCTACACTCCGTAAACACGTCCGAACAATTCAAGCGTCAAACACCGAATGAGTCAATTGCAGACAGTGAAAAAAAAAATTTTTTTTATTTTTTTTACACTATTTGCAAATTTCCAATCTTTTTCGAGTAGTTGTTCCCACACGCCAACATTTTTGTCCAAATGCTTTGAAATTTCGAAAACTTATCCTCTACATATATTCAGATTAATATACTGAAAGTTTTTTCCAACTGTTCTTGAAAATTTTTTTGTAAATATGCATCAAACATATAAGAAGACCATTATTTCCATACATTTGGGTGGAACGTGGATGATCTTTTTCGAGTAGTACTTAGCCCACTCCATAGTTTTTATCTGAGTGCTTCAATATGGCAGGAGACTAATCTATCAATATAACTGACTTCAAAATACGTAAAATCATACCATATCTTTTTGGAAATTTTTTTCTTAAATGACGTCAAAATCTATGAAGTTAATATTTTCATACATTTGTATGGAAAGTCATCGAGCTTTTTCGAATAGTAGTTTGCCCACGCCAGTAGGACACTCCGATTCAAGTGAAATCTAACGATGATATTCCTGGTGCCTATACGATTCTAAAAAGTATACATTTGTTATATAAATACCTATATTTAACTTTTTACATGCTTTCAAACATGAAAAATGCTAATTTTTACTACTCGAGCTACTCGTTGAGCTCGAGTACCTCATCAACTATTCGAGCAGCTCGAGTAGCTCGAGTAGCTCGAAGCTCGAGTAATGGGGAGCCCTGGTTTATAATAAAAAAAGAATGAAATATCTAAAATAGAAGTGAAAAACCAACGATAGGAACTACCTGAAAGATACTTGAATGAAATAATATAATTATTTCTATCTGAAGGTTTATAATAAATAAAGAATGAAATAACTAAAATATTCATAAAAAAAAACAACGATAGGAACTAACTGAAAGATACTTGAATGAAATAGTAATATTATTTTTTTTTGAAAGTTTATGTTGTATACATTTAATTATATTTATATCACAATATTGTGAAATAGAAATACTATATACATATAACCCTTCAGGTTTTTGTTTTTACCACTGTACCTGCCCACACTTTTCGTTTATATGAGCGTGTGTGTGCCTATGTTTCTACATTTATTTTTGCATCTAAACGAAAAAAACATTTTTTTTTTTTTGCTTAAGGTGCATAATTCTTTAACACAGAAAATAAAAAACAAATCTAGTATTTGAGTGCTCATATAAATTATTTTTCGTTTTCATTTTATAATATTCAATGAGTTTTATTTTATTAAGTTAATTTATTTTAATATAATTCTTTTGTTATCCTAATTATTTTTGTTTTCAATTTATAATATTCAATGAGTTTTATTTTATTAAGTTAATTTATTTTAATATAATTCTTTTGTTATCCTAATTATTTTTTGTTTTCAATTTATAATATTCAATGAGTTTTATTTTATTAAGTTAATTTATTTTAATATAATTCTTTTGTTATCCTACTATGTAAGCCTGAGTTATGCGATTCACCGCGATCCACTAACTTACAAAAATCTTAACACAAACTTAACCCTACGATTCATAACCGGGTACCCGTGTACCTTTTTTGACTTTAAAGTGCTGCTGTGCCTATAATTTTTGAGATATGGACATAAAACTCCGAATCATGAGAGATTTTGGCTAAACTAAGATTTAAATACGAAAAAATTCAAAATATTTTCAATATTTTCTTTAAAAAATGATTTTAAATGTTTTACCCCCATAAACACACAACCGGGGTCCCCGGGTACCCTAATGCAATTCCTATGTAAATGCCTGACATGTAAATGAAAAAACGTTTTTTTGTGTTGTTTTTATTGGAAATAAATGTCTTTTTTATTTATTTTATCATATTTTATATATATTATATTATAATTCATCCGAATCACTATCGTTGTTATTGTGGCAATTGTAGCATTTAGTAATTGTTATGGCGTGCTCATCGCATATCGGCGTGCTACATATGCTGCAATTTTTTCTAGTTTTTCTTCTGCGCTTATTTGGAAGAAGGTTGCACATGTAGCACACGCCCGTATGTACTTTTCTGCCCCTTTGTCGTGCTGACGGAGATGTTGACGGACCTGCAGCACAAAGCACACTCTCCAACGGCCTTCCGATGATGCTTTCAATTGCATTTTTTGTTGAAAATTGGCGCACGCTTTGCACATTTGAAATTCTATTTTCTATAACAGGAATCCACAGGTTTTCTGCCAGTTGACGCAGGAAATTCTTCCTGCGCGTCGTGGTGTATCGTGCAGTTGGATTATTTCCATAATATATGATGTGTGATGCAAATGCGCTCACATCAATGATGTTATAGAAAAATGCCATCGGCCATCTTCTTGTTTGTCGCTGGGTCGTGTATTCTTGGAGCGTTTGGTCCATTACGTCCACCCCACCTTTTGTTTGGTTATAAAAATTTATAATTTCTGGTTTCCCATTCTCGTCAATTTGTGCATCATCATGCATACTAGAAAGAAGGATGACCGAGTTGGACTTCCGCTGCTTATATGAGAGCAGTGTTACGTTGTCGTAGAAGCCAAATAAACTTGAACCAACGTCTTTTTTTTTGTCTTCTTTCATCTCCGCAGGGATGTAAGCTTTGTTGCGGCGGAGTGTACCCACAATGCTGAGCTTTTCTACTTTTAGTTGCCTAGCCAACGGCAGCGTCGTAAAAAAATTATCCATTGTTATATTTCGTCCGCTACCGTAGTATGGCCCAACTAAATCTCTCACCACTCTTTCGCCAACACCAACTTCACGACCAGTTTCTTGTTTGCCAGTATATATTTGGTCATGAAGTGGATATGAGTTTCTGGCATCGCAAATCCACCATACTTTTATGCCATATTTTGCTGGCTTCGAGGGTATATATTGGGTGAATTTGGTTCTACCACGGTATGGATATAATTGTTCATCAATGGTCAAATATTCTGATGACACATAATATCTGGCAAGATTTGCATTGAGCATTATCCAAATATCGCGAATTGGCGCCGCTTTGTCTTGACGCTGCTGCTCTACCCGTGTTCTGGGGTCGTCAAACCGCATAAAACACAGCAAATCGAAAAACCTGTTTATTCCCATGGTGGCGCGGAATATTGGGTGAGCCTGTGACGTCCACAAATCTCTAGCGTTTTCGTCATTAGAATGATTTGTGCCAGCCATCAAAACCATTCCAATGAACGCATAAATTTCGTTGATTGTCGTGTCTTTCCACTTCAACTGACGTCTATTGGGATTCGCTTCATTGTACGCATTATATGTGGCATGCGCTTTTCTATTTGTGTGGCGCACTATTATATCCACCATTTCCACTGTGAGGTATGATTTGAAACACTGCAAAGGCGTCATATTTTCAGTAATCCGCGCTGGACCACAGCGGTATAGCAAACAAGATACTTTTGTGTTTTAAATAGTATTTATTATTATTATTATTGCAGCTCTATCTAGGAGCTAAACTATTAATTGATTGATTGATAAATTATTAATGAGTCATTGATTATAAAAGGTTCTTCTTTATATACATATTCTCAACCTATATTAACAACAACAATGTGTTACCTGCACTTGGGTCAGCATAAACATAAGTGTGCCAGCGTAACAACAACATACAATAAGAATATACGCAGTCATACAATGTTTTGCAAATGCAGTGGTCAACAATATTGATATTTGTTATTTCCGCATTTGCAAATATTGTACGCTATGCAGTGTGGGTATTATACAGCACACTACGAAAGTCGTGTTACGCTACACCTTCCTTTTTTATAAGAATGTTCATATAACATTTTGTTCTATGGACATTCTTTTATTATTTGTACTGTTGGGTTTTTTTTTTTTTTTTTTTTTTTTTTTGTGGTTGTATCAAGTGCAAGTTTCACATTTTACAATAAATTTATTTTATTTTATTTACAAATATAGATTTAAAGAAAAGAATGCATATTGTTTATTTAATATTGTATAACTTAAGTCTATTCTTATGAACTATTTGTTCTTTATTTGTTTTCTTATCAACTATGGTTACATTATTTCTGAAATCTATTTTCTTAATTTTATATGGCCCTTTATATGCCATCTCTAACTTATGTCCTGCATCATTTCTTACTAAGACTAAATCTCCTATTTTAAAATTGTAATCTAATTTTGTTTTATCATAATTAATTTTTTGTTTTATTTTATTTATATCTAATAGTTTTTTAACTCTATCTATTGCTACTTCTAATCTAAATTTAATTTCCTTAGCATAATTATCTATATTATAAAGTGGTGCAACTCTATCTACTTCACTAAATTGTCTAAAATTGTTTGGAATTTTTCCAAAAATAAGTTCATAAGGGCAATAATCATGTACTGTAGATGGTGTAGTGTTAAAACAGTACGTGAAATATTTGAGCCATTCATCCCAGTCGTCTTTATCTACTGATATGTAGTTTCGTACGTATTCGTTAAAAGTCCGGTGACTTCTTTCTATCGTACCTAGTGTCTGGTGATGATGTGCTGTCGATGTGCGTTTATCTATCTTCAATAGGTTGCAAAGCTCTGTCAGTATAGAGTTCTTGTATTCTGTGCCCATATCCGAAATGAACGTCTTCATTGGACCGTATATAAGCACAAAATTTTCAAATATCGCTTTTGCGATCGTCTTAGCTGATTTATCTTTTATTGGTATTGTTACCAAGTATTTAGTTAAGTCACATATCATTGTGACTGCATATTCATTTCCATAATATGACTTTGGAAATGGTCCAATTGTATCTACGTACACCGCATCAAAAGCCCTATTTGGTGTCTCCGTTATTGTCATTGGACTTTTTATATGTTTCTCCGTTTTAGCCAATTGACATTTATGGCATGTTTTCACATATTTGGCAATGTCTTTTGTCATATTTTTCCAGTAATAGTATCTCCTGATCTTCTCAGTGGTTCTATATATCCCACAATGTCCTCCTTCTATAGGATCATCATGGTATTTCAGCATTATCTCACGTATTGCCTTTGCATTCGTGTTATCAATTTTAGTTACTTCGTTTAATAGCGCTATTCTGATTTCATTCAGTGTTTTATTGCCCATATTCTCAAATTCACTTATCGAGACAAATTCGAAAATCTTCTCATGTGGTGAAATTTGAATCTTATTAATATTTAGTTTACAGGCTATTCGTTCTAGCCTAGGGAAAAATTGTCCTAAGTCAATATTCCCTTTAGTAAACAAATCATCTATTCTTATGCTAGCATATATGGATTTTCCCTTTTTGATGTAACATCTGTTGGGTAAAATCTTTAATTTATAATATCTTTTGACGTCTATATTATTCAATGGTATATATACCTTGGGCTTATTATTATTATTGATATTTTGCTGATTTACTACTGGTTTACTAATTTTCTCTTCCTTAGTCATCGATCTTGTCGTGACCCTTAAAACGGATGAAATCTTGTCGTTAATATCCTTTAAGTCATTTATTGTAATGCGCGACAGTGCGTCGGCAACATAATTATCTTTTCCCCTGAGATATTCTACCGTGAAATCATATTCCTCCAGATCGAGTCTCATTCTCGTTAGCTTAGAACTTGGATTTTTCATGGAGAACAGGTATGAAAGTGGTCTATGGTCTGTTCGGACCAAAAAATGTTTTCCATATATATATGGTCTGAAATATGTGACAGCCCAGTGTATGGCAGTTAATTCCTGTTCAATGGTCGATTTGTTGCTTTCGCCTTTAGTGAAAGTTTTAGATGCATAGGCCACAGGTAGGTGTCTACCTTCATGTTCCTGTGTTAAAACTGCACCGCAATCATGCTTACTCGCATCTGTTGTTATGCAAAATTCCTTCGTAAAGTCTGGGTACTGAAGCAATGTTGGGCTCATTAATGCCTTCTTTAAGTATTTAAATGCGCACTCACAATCTTTTGTCCACTGAAATGGTACTCCCTTTTTGGATAGCCTTGTAAGGTGTCTGGAATATTCAGAGAAGTTTCTAATAAATCGTCGGTAATAGTTGCAAAACGCGACAAACCTTCGTGCGCTCTCGGCGTCCGTAGGCGTCGGGTAATTTTCTATCACCGAATATTTACTATCATCCGGTAATATTCCTCTATCAGTACATTTGTGGCCAAGGTAGGTTACCTCTCTCACAAAGAATGAACATTTTTGGGGGTGTAGTTTAAGATTGTTTTTACGGCAAAGATCAAATACATCCTTCAAATTTGAAAGCATATGTTTTTCAGAACATCCCAATACAACCAAGTCATCCATATATAGGAATGCTTGATTCGGCTTCAGACCACTGAAGGCTAATGTCATCATTCTTTGGAATGAATTCGGTGCTATTTTTAAGCCATATGGTAGTCTAGTAAATCTGTATGAACCATTGTTTGTTGAAAATGATGTCAAGTCTCTAGAGTTCTTTTCCAAACCAATTTGATGAAACCCGGACATCAAGTCCAAACAAGAAAAATATTTTGCTCTACCTAGTTGGTCTAGAATATCGTCTATTCTAGGCAACGGGAATTTATCTGATATTAGTTTTTTATTTATCTGCCTATAATCTATCACCAAGCGCCATCTTTTTTCATCTGTTCCGGGAAGTGATTTCTTTGGTACCAACAGAATTGGGCTATTGTATTCCGAAAATGATGGTTCGATTATCTTGTCATCTATTAGTTTTTCAACCTGTTTGTTTATTTCCTCCTTATGAGATTCTGGTATGCGATAATTTTTAATATACGTTGGTTGATTATCTTTTACTCTCAGTTTTTGTTCATAGAAATTGTTGGTAGTAATTGTTTCAGTCCCTAAGCCAAAAATATCATTGTATTCTAAACAAAGCTCAGTTAAAATTGTTCTGAACTGTTCAGGAAAGTTTCCCTTCAAAAGGTCCAAAACTTCAGATTTTCTTTGGCTATTTTTATGTGGTTTTTGTTTTACTATTTCATAGTCAGACATTTTCTCGGTTTTTATGTTATTTTGCCTAATTGTTACTATTTTATGTGTGGTATTTAAAAAACGAACCAATGCGTTATTTGATTTTACCAGTGTATTTGGTACAAAGACACCTGGTACGATTTCTTGATTTGGTATTAGTACATCGTCTTCAAGCTTCGGAAACCTGATTTGACGAATCACTTCTGACCTTGGTGGGAGTGTTATTCCATTGAAGCCGTTCGTAAGTGGAATTTCTATTACATGCGACAGATTGGGTGGTCGTAGTACGAGGTAATCATGGTTCCCATTGAAATCTAGTATACATTTATACTTCTTAAAAAAATCCGTTCCGAGGATACCGTCGCAAGGTATTGGAAAATTATTTTGCACTACTTGGAAATCATGTGGTACCAAAAAACCTCTAAATTTTAGGTCAATAAATACATTACCTATTGAACGAATTTTACCCTGTCCTATTCCACTCAATGTGGTTGTTCTGTTTCTGTTAATTTGTGTTTGATAAAAATGTTTAGTTTTTATAACCGAAATGTCTGCTCCTGTATCTACCAACAGTGTTACCGTGTTGTTCGTGTCGTTAATTTTTATATTAACATAAAAACTTAAGCTGAGGTTAAGGTTGTATATGTAGTTGGTATTGTTATTATGATATATCTCAGAGGATTTTAGCAGTTTTCCGAATCATTTTCATGTGACTCTGCTGCTCTGACGTAATTTCTGTTACGTCTGTGGTTCTGATTTTGTTGAACCCTGTTGTGAATAGGTTTTTGTTGGGGTCTGCCGTTGTTACTGTTATTACTATTATTGCGTGGGTAATTGTACCTTCCACGATATTGTCTGTAGTTATTATTTCGGTTAAACTTCTGCCCGAAATACAATACGGCATTTTGTTGCCCTGTTGCTTCAGTGCAACTGTTTATGAATTTGCCAACGGCCTCATTCATGTTACTGAATTGGCCTGCTTCCATGATAAGTTTAACTTTATCGATGGTGCAATTTTTGGTTAGTGCCTTTACTGCAACCTGTGTTGAATATTTACATGCCAATTCGCATGGCAAACCATCTGATAAATAGGCATTTTCTAATGATTTCGTTAAATTCTCTATTTCACTGCAATAGTTATTGGCAGTTTTATTGTTTTGTCGGGTATTCATTATTTTTGCTGTCAATACCTCAACCGACTCGCCCTTTACTGAGTTTTTTAGTTTATGTATTATCTCAGTAATGGTTTGTTCATTACCTATTAAATTTCTTGCACTCCCCTTTAACTTTGTTTTTATTAAAGAGACTGCGATAGATTCGTGGTCACCTTTGATGGATTCTATTAACTGTAACGAGTCTATAAAGGAACGTAAATTTTCTGGTTTTCCATCAAATTCTATGATCAGCTTTGAAGCTGTGTTCAGAAAGTCAACGACTGTTTGTGTCATTTTTACTTCTGTATTTTCAAAAGAGGTTCCAATATTCTCTGAATTTTCAGTTTCTACTAAGAATTTTACCTCTTCGTGTAGTGTATCTGGTAATTTTACCTTAACACCCTTCTTAGATGATATAATCAGGATTCTAGTCTTGACATCTAAGAAAAAACTTTCAGCAGCTGTCCTATGTGGTGTCGTGAGTCTGTTATAATTTGCATTTAGCAAAACCCTGATTTGTTCTAACTTTTCGCATAAGATTCTAATATGTTTTATTATTGTTTCCTCTTTTGTGCTTCTATCTATATTTAAACATTTATAAGATTTGTCGAACTCCTCTTTGATTAGTCTCACCTTCTGAATTATTTCTTGCCAATCCATGGGAAAATTATTTAAATTTTGTTTAAGTCATTGGCTCTGCTCAAATATTTCTTTTTTAATTTCTTGGTGTTTAAGGCATAAATATGTAATGCAAAATTTAAGCTAATCAGTACGGTTATTATTAGTAAACAACACTCAATTAATTTTAGGTCGATTGAGTCTTCTTTTATTTCAACTTCATTAATAACATTTGCATTGGGATTCTCTATTTTTGATTGACGACCTCCCATTTTCTTTCGCTATTTATTTTGCATATTTTCCTATTATTTATTTCTATTAAATATTTTTCTGACTGCCTCAATAATCTAACCGAATCTTATATCTTGCTAATTATATATCTTCCCTAGTAATTCATTATTTTTATCAATAGCTTATACTATTTTACATGCATCATTTTATTTATGTATATTTAATTTAAAAAAAAAATTTTAATTTAATTTGTGTTTTTTTTTTCTCTCTTAAACAGCATAATTACAAAAGTTATTTTTTCTCTTTATATAATTGTATCAAGATTAAATAATAGCTTTTTATACAGAACAGATTAATTGAACTACATTCCTTTGTGGATTTTTATTTTTTTTTTTATATCTCTTACAATTTTTTCCCTCTTATAAATTATTGTGTTTTCTATTTATTTGTTTTTGTTTATTTGTCAAGAGCGGTTAACGCTTTCTGACCTACGGGTGCATAACGGGATGCTCCACTTTTTTTGTTTTTTTTTTTTTTTTTTTTTGTTTTTGGTAAAACTAGGATGAACCTGTTAGGGGCATATTGATGTGTATATTGATATATACCAGAGGTCTTTTGATGTGTTTTTCCTTCGTTTTCTGCTGGCCCGTCTTTCTTCTGTACTCTTCCATGAAGATATGTTTTGGCCCTTCCGCCATTGATTTTAAGCTCCACTGTCTTTAGGCCAGACAGTATCTTCCTTCAACGCAGCTGATGGATCGTTGTGGCTGATCCACCAGGACAAAATTATTATGTGTTTTTTTTTTTTTTTTTATTATTATTATATTCAGGATTGCTCAATTTAAGAGCATAATCCTTGAATTATATATATTTTCTGCAATGCTCATCTAAGGAGCACTGGCAGGATCGCCATATAGCAAACAAGATACTTTTGTGTTTTAAATAGTATTTATTATTATTATTATTGCAGCTCTATCTAGGAGCTAAACTATTAATTGATTGATTGATAAATTATTAATGAGTCATTGATTATAAAAGGTTCTTCTTTATATACATATTCTCAACCTATATTAACAACAACAATGTGTTACCTGCACTTGGGTCAGCATAAACATAAGTGTGCCAGCGTAACAACAACATACAATAAGAATATACGCAGTCATACAATGTTTTGCAAATGCAGTGGTCAACAATATTGATATTTGTTATTTCCGCATTTGCAAATATTGTACGCTATGCAGTGTGGGTATTATACAGCACACTACGAAAGTCGTGTTACGCTACAGCGGTCTCTGAATATATTGTGGCTTCTCACTTGTTGGCAACTACGTGGTGTTCGCTGCCATCAAAGAAAATTTCCTCTGGTGCGTCAATAGCAGCTGCAATTTCGTTTGCGTTGTCAACATTCAAATCTTCATTCTCTGATTCCGAAACTTCGCTAGTATAGGACACATTTCTTCATTTTGGTCTTCCACAGGGTCCACTTCAAGGTCCTCATCTTGAGTCGCTTCCTCAAATAAACGTTGAATATATGTGCTTCTTGCTTCATCACTCAAATTCCAGTATTCCCTTGTAGACAAATATCGGTCGTTGCGGCTCATTTCTCACCAACTTCACTGTTCAAATATTCAATACAGACTGGCGAAGCAAATGAAATATTTCAATTTTACGACACAAATGAACATCTGCTATCTAATTCAAAAGCAATTAAGCAAGTAGTTACCGAAAATAAGCAAAATAAGCAAATAAACAACCCTTACATAAAACCAGTTTCTGCCTACTTGTGTCGCTTTAGGTACTTATATACGAACAGAAACCAGTTTTTTTTCCAAATATCAAATTTGTACAGTTGAGAACGCAAATATAATCAACAACAAAAATATTTACAGGAAAATATTATTTTATTTCAATAAACGCAAAACAACCTACTTCGGGTACCCGGGTACCTGGTTATGAAATTAAAGATTTTGCTGGTTATGAATCGTACGGTTAAGTTAATCTAATTTAAGCACATCTATCGATGGCATAAATTCCGCCTGGAAAATACTCGTGTGTATTCTCATTGATTCGTAGTAATTGGTTGTAGGCCCAAAGACTCCCGCCCCTGTTCCATTTCCGGTCTCTTACCTGTCCGTGTACCATTTGATCTATCCTCCTTTAGAGAATATGCTATTCCAAACGACTCCGTTTCTTCTTATTACTAAGTTTTGTAACAAAGTTTTTCTTGAAATCGTATTTCTTCTCAGTTCTGTCCAATGGGCAATCTAGGAGGGAGCAATCTTTAACTTGACTTATTCGGTTCCATTGCACTTCACAAAGCCTGGTTATAGGTTTATCCCCCTTTATCCTGATTGACGTAGTGGGCTTTGGTCCAAGAGTACTTCAGGTGATGCCGTTGGGCACGCCCTCATTGCATACAAGTGTTTACAAAAAGCATTAACAAAATAAATGCCGCAGATTATTTTATTTCTTTTGTTCCGCAGTGTTATTTATGAAAATTAGATAACTATCCATAGATATTAATAAAAATAAAATTTAATTAGATTTTCATCACACTCCAGATGTAGGAAGTTTTTCTTTTAAGAACTATAAATTTTATGTTCCAGTAAAATATGAATATAACAATATTTTTTAATTGAAAACAATTTCAGTTTTCCTAATTTAATTTTTTTGTGTGCAATTTATAATTTTTTGATGGCTTCAAGATATTTTTATTTTTTTTGTTTTATAAAAAAACTCGCAGATTAGAAATCTTAAGTATTTTATATCTATAATATTAATAGGCTAGGCGTTTTTTTGTTACCGATGTAAGTTTCACAGTTTTACCCCGATTTTGACAAAGAATTTATCATTTGAAATATATTTCTTTGTAGCTGTTACCCAGATTTACAGATTTTCATCGTCTGGAATGTTTTTTGGAGCTATGATCGTGTAAAGTTGCTACTAACACATACATAAAATTATACAATGCTATGTGTGTGTTTCTGTTATAGTGTTGAGTTTGTTTCCTTCATTTAAATTGGGTCTTTATTAAACGAAAAAATAAAATTTCCTAGAATTTGCAGTCAAATTTCAGCTAGTTTATCTATATTATTAATAGGCTAGGCGATTTCTTGTGACCGATGTTTTGTTCTACCATTTTATTCCGATTTTGAACAACCGTATATTATTTGAAAAGTGTTTCTTTTTAGCCGTTTTGCAGATTTACAAATTTTTAAATTTTTTCCTTTATTTTGAGTAAATTTCATTTAGAGTTGTTACTAACACATGCATAAAATTATATATGGGCCATATGTGTGTTATTAGATTTGTTAATGTGTTTGTTAGTGAGCTTGTTATCTTCATTCACAATAATAATAAACTACAAAAGTGTTGGTTTGTGAATTGGCTAAGTTGGAAAATAAAGCTGCCTAGAAATTACACTCGAATTTCGAGCGCTGGAATCTGCTAGTAAAGATAAATATTTTAGGAAATAACTCATAATGCATTTGCTTTCAGTTTCTTTCATCAGAAAGAAAAAGCGCAGTTACAAACAGTGAATTTAGGCTCGTATGAAAGAAAAAAAGCAATTGCTTGTAAAACTTGTTTTCCTAAAGATTTTATCATTTATATATACCTATATATATGAAAATTTGTTTGTGGGTTTGACATTAAAAGTTGGCTAAACCATACGATTGCTCTTCTTGAAATTTTCACAGAGTGTAAGTTTGTATCGGAAAAGTAAAAGGAAGTGGGCGTGGCACCTCCCATATACAAAAAAAAATTTAACATCATATATCTGGAGCTTTATGATAGCAAGAGTCCTGAAGCTATGTAGAAGTACAGAGGTTAGTCAGGATACGACAAGTGTGCGTGGCATCTCAAACACATGGTAAATATATATCATCATAGATCTAGCGTAGGCACATCTGATAC
>OY821522.1:46173927-46201427 GCA_963682025.1 Cordilura impudica
TTAGTAGCCGCGCCGGAAATGGGCCGGATCGGAGAAGTGGGCGTGGTACCTCCCATACAAGTAATAATTCAATGTTATATATCTCGAGTACTATGATAGAGAGAGCTTTTAAAATTTGTCTGATGGCACCTATTATTAATGTGAGCAGTCGGACAAAAAATGGGCGCTATTGGACCAATAGGCGTGGCACCTGCCATACAAATAAAATATAAAATGCCATATATCTGGAGTACTGTTATAGTGAGAGTCTTGGGACTTTGTGTGAACCCATAAGTTATTCATATGATTAGTTAGACAAAAAATGGGCGTGATCGGAGCAGTGGGCGTGGCACCGCCCGTACAAAGTAAATATATGATATCATATAACTGGTGTACTAAAAGAGGGAAGCTTTGGCACTTTGCACGACACCATCAGATCTTAGTATGAGTAGTCAGACAAAAAATTGGCGGGTTCACACCAATGGGCGTGGAGCTCCCCATGCAAAGTAACTATTAAATGTCAAATATTTGGAGTACTGTAAAAGAGAGAGCTTTGTGGCTTTGCGTGACCCCATAGGTTCTTTGTGTGATTAGTCGAACAAAAAAATGGGCATGATAGAAGCAGTGGGCGTAGCACCGCCCATGCAAAGTAGATATCTAATATCATATAACTGGGAAAGGCTCGACATTTTGCACGAGTCCCTCAGATATTAATATGAGTAGTCCAATAAAAATTGGGCGGGATGGGATAAGTGGGCGTGGCACCTCCTATATCAAAAATATGATGTACTACGAAAGCTACAGTCTTTTGACAAGTACATTAGTTATCAATGTGATTTGTCGTGGAAAATATATTGTCAAAATCAAAAATCGCGAAAACAAAAAACATATTCAAAAAAAAAAGAATTAAAGAGGTAATGTGTTTGTTTGTTTGTAGGAGGTAATCTCCGTAACGACTTATCTGATCTTCCTGAAATTTTCACTGATTCTTACTGCGGATATCGGAAGTGCTACAGGCTGTATTTTTTTTAATATTTTTAGTGGGCGTGGCACCTCCCATTCAAAGTAAATTTTTAATATCATATATATAAAGTACTATGATAGAGAGAGCTTTGAAAATTTATCTTAGGTCATCTATTATTAACGTGAGTAGTCAGACAAAAAAATGGGCGGGATTGGACAAATGCGCATGGTACCCCTATACAAACTTAATATTAAATGTGATATATCTGAATTACTGTGTTAGTGAGAGCCTTGGGACTTGCGTGAGCCTTTTCGTAACAATTCGGAAGGGGGGGGGAGGGGGAGGGTGTAGCGAAGCGCACCGGGTTACATCTAGTATAATATAATATAATATAATATAATATAATATAATATAATATAATATAATATAATATAATATAATATAATATAATATAATATAATATAATATAATATAATATAATATAATATAATATAATATAATATAATATAATATAATATAATATAATATAATATAATATAATATAATATAATATAATATAATATAATATAATATAATATAATATAATATAATATAATATAATATAATATAATATAATATAATATAATATAATATAATATAATATAATATAATATAATATAATATAATATAATATAATATAATATAATATAATATAATATAATATAATATAATATAATATAATATAATATAATATAATATAATATAATATAATATAATCTATACTAATATAATAAAGAGGTAATGTGTGTTTGTTTGTTTGTTTGTTTGTTTGTTTGTTTGTTTGTTTGTTTGTTTGTTTGTAGGGGGTAATCTCCGTAACTAGCCATCTGATCTTCCTGAAATTTTCACAGAGTCTTACTGCGGATATGGGAAGTGCTATAGGCTATAATTTTTTTAATATTTTTAGTGGGCGTGGCACCTCCCACCCAAAGTAAATTTTTAATATCATATACATATATTGAGTACCATGACAGGGAGAGCTTTGCAAATTTGTGTGAGGTCACCTATTGTTAATATTAGTAGCCGCGCCGGAAATGGGCCGGATCGGAGAAGTGGGCGTGGTACCTCCCATACAAGTAATAATTCAATGTTATATATCTCGAGTACTATGATAGAGAGAGCTTTTAAAATTTGTCTGATGGCACCTATTATTAATGTGAGCAGTCGGACAAAAAATGGGCACTATTGGACCAATAGGCGTGGCACCTGCCATACAAATAAAATATAAAATGCCATATATCTGGAGTACTGTTATAGTGAGAGTCTTGGGACTTTGTGTGAACCCATAAGTTATTCATATGATTAGTTAGACAAAAAATGGGCGTGATCGGAGCAGTGGGCGTGGCACCGCCCGTACAAAGTAAATATATGATATCATATAACTGGTGTACTAAAAGAGGGAAGCTTTGGCACTTTGCACGACACCATCAGATCTTAGTATGAGTAGTCAGACAAAAAATTGGCGGGTTCACACCAATGGGCGTGGAGCTCCCCATGCAAAGTAACTATTAAATGTCAAATATTTGGAGTACTGTAAAAGAGAGAGCTTTGTGGCTTTGCGTGACCCCATAGGTTCTTTGTGTGATTAGTCGAACAAAAAAATGGGCGTGATAGAAGCAGTGGGCGTAGCACCGCCCATGCAAAGTAGATATCTAATATCATATAACTGGGAAAGGCTCGACATTTTGCACGAGTCCCTCAGATATTAATATGAGTAGTCCAATAAAAATTGGGCGGGATGGGATAAGTGGGCGTGGCACCTCCTATATCAAAAATATGATGTACTACGAAAGCTACAGTCTTTTGACAAGTACATTAGTTATCAATGTGATTTGTCGTGGAAAATATATTGTCAAAATCAAAAATCGCGAAAACAAAAAACATATTCAAAAAAAAAAGAATTAAAGAGGTAATGTGTTTGTTTGTTTGTAGGAGGTAATCTCCGTAACGACTTATCTGATCTTCCTGAAATTTTCACTGATTCTTACTGCGGATATCGGAAGTGCTACAGGCTGTATTTTTTTAATATTTTTAGTGGGCGTGGCACCTCCCATTCAAAGTAAATTTTTAATATCATATATATAAAGTACTATGATAGAGAGAGCTTTGAAAATTTATCTTAGGTCATCTATTATTAACGTGAGTAGTCAGACAAAAAAATGGGCGGGATTGGACAAATGCGCATGGTACCCCTATACAAACTTAATATTAAATGTGATATATCTGAATTACTGTGTTAGTGAGAGCCTTGGGACTTGCGTGAGCCTTTTCGTAACAATTCGGAGGGGGGGGAGGGGGAGGGTGTAGCGAAGCGCACCGGGTTACCTCTAGTATAATATAATATAATATAATATAATATAATATAATATAATATAATATAATATAATATAATATAATATAATATAATATAATATAATATAATATAATATAATATAATATAATATAATATAATATAATATAATATAATATAATATAATATAATATAATATAATATAATATAATATAATATAATATAATATAATATAATATAATATAATATAATATAATATAATATAATATAATATAATATAATATAATATAATATAATATAATATAATATAATATAATATAATATAATATAATATAATATAATATAATATAATATAATATAATATAATATAATATAATATAATATAATATAATATAATATAATATAATATAATATAATATAATATAATATAATATAATATAATATAATATAATATAATATAATATAATATAATATAATATAATATAATATAATATAATATAATATAATATAATATAATATAATATAATATAATATAATATAATATAATATAATATAATATAATATAATATAATATAATATAATATAATATAATATAATATAATATAATATAATATAATATAATATAATATAATATAATATAATATAATATAATATAATATAATATAATATAATATAATATAATATAATATAATATAATATAATATAATATAATATAATATAATATAATATAATATAATATAATATAATATAATATAATATAATATAATATAATATAATATAATATAATATAATATAATATAATATAATATAATATAATATAATATAATATAATATAATATAATATAATATAATATAATATAATATAATATAATATAATATAATATAATATAATATAATATAATATAATATAATATAATATAATATAATATAATATAATATAATATAATATAATATAATATAATATAATATAATATAATATAATATAATATAATATAATATAATATAATATAATATAATATAATATAATATAATATAATATAATATAATATAATATAATATAATATAATATAATATAATATAATATAATATAATATAATATAATATAATATAATATAATATAATATAATATAATATAATATAATATAATATAATATAATATAATATAATATAATATAATATAATATAATATAATATAATATAATATAATATAATATAATATAATATAATATAATATAATATAATATAATATAATATAATATAATATAATATAATATAATATAATATAATATAATATAATATAATATAATATAATATAATATAATATAATATAATATAATATAATATAATATAATATAATATAATATAATATAATATAATATAATATAATATAATATAATATAATATAATATAATATAATATAATATAATATAATATAATATAATATAATATAATATAATATAATATAATATAATATAATATAATATAATATAATATAATATAATATAATATAATATAATATAATATAATATAATATAATATAATATAATATAATATAATATAATATAATATAATATAATATAATATAATATAATATAATATAATATAATATAATATAATATAATATAATATAATATAATATAATATAATATAATATAATATAATATAATATAATATAATATAATATAATATAATATAATATAATATAATATAATATAATATAATATAATATAATATAATATAATATAATATAATATAATATAATATAATATAATATAATATAATATAATATAATATAATATAATATAATATAATATAATATAATATAATATAATATAATATAATATAATATAATATAATATAATATAATATAATATAATATAATATAATATAATATAATATAATATAATATAATATAATATAATATAATATAATATAATATAATATAATATAATATAATATAATATAATATAATATAATATAATATAATATAATATAATATAATATAATATAATATAATATAATATAATATAATATAATATAATATAATATAATATAATATAATATAATATAATATAATATAATATAATATAATATAATATAATATAATATAATATAATATAATATAATATAATATAATATAATATAATATAATATAATATAATATAATATAATATAATATAATATAATATAATATAATATAATATAATATAATATAATATAATATAATATAATATAATATAATATAATATAATATAATATAATATAATATAATATAATATAATATAATATAATATAATATAATATAATATAATATAATATAATATAATATAATATAATATAATATAATATAATATAATATAATATAATATAATATAATATAATATAATATAATATAATATAATATAATATAATATAATATAATATAATATAATATAATATAATATAATATAATATAATATAATATAATATAATATAATATAATATAATATAATATAATATAATATAATATAATATAATATAATATAATATAATATAATATAATATAATATAATATAATATAATATAATATAATATAATATAATATAATATAATATAATATAATATAATATAATATAATATAATATAATATAATATAATATAATATAATATAATATAATATAATATAATATAATATAATATAATATAATATAATATAATATAATATAATATAATATAATATAATATAATATAATATAATATAATATAATATAATATAATATAATATAATATAATATAATATAATATAATATAATATAATATAATATAATATAATATAATATAATATAATATAATATAATATAATATAATATAATATAATATAATATAATATAATATAATATAATATAATATAATATAATATAATATAATATAATATAATATAATATAATATAATATAATATAATATAATATAATATAATATAATATAATATAATATAATATAATATAATATAATATAATATAATATAATATAATATAATATAATATAATATAATATAATATAATATAATATAATATAATATAATATAATATAATATAATATAATATAATATAATATAATATAATATAATATAATATAATATAATATAATATAATATAATATAATATAATATAATATAATATAATATAATATAATATAATATAATATAATATAATATAATATAATATAATATAATATAATATAATATAATATAATATAATATAATATAATATAATATAATATAATATAATATAATATAATATAATATAATATAATATAATATAATATAATATAATATAATATAATATAATATAATATAATATAATATAATATAATATAATATAATATAATATAATATAATATAATATAATATAATATAATATAATATAATATAATATAATATAATATAATATAATATAATATAATATAATATAATATAATATAATATAATATAATATAATATAATATAATATAATATAATATAATATAATATAATATAATATAATATAATATAATATAATATAATATAATATAATATAATATAATATAATATAATATAATATAATATAATATAATATAATATAATATAATATAATATAATATAATATAATATAATATAATATAATATAATATAATATAATATAATATAATATAATATAATATAATATAATATAATATAATATAATATAATATAATATAATATAATATAATATAATATAATATAATATAATATAATATAATATAATATAATATAATATAATATAATATAATATAATATAATATAATATAATATAATATAATATAATATAATATAATATAATATAATATAATATAATATAATATAATATAATATAATATAATATAATATAATATAATATAATATAATATAATATAATATAATATAATATAATATAATATAATATAATATAATATAATATAATATAATATAATATAATATAATATAATATAATATAATATAATATAATATAATATAATATAATATAATATAATATAATATAATATAATATAATATAATATAATATATAATATAATATAATATAATATAATATAATATAATATAATCTATACTAATCTATACTAATATAATAAAGAGGTAATGTGTGTTTGTTTGTTTGTTTGTTTGTTTGTTTGTTTGTTTGTTTGTAGGGGGTAATCTCCGTAACTAGCCATCTGATCTTCCTGAAATTTTCACAGAGTCTTACTGCGGATATGGGAAGTGCTATAGGCTATAATTTTTTTAATATTTTTAGTGGGCGTGGCACCTCCCACACAAAGTAAATTTTTAATATCATATACATATATTGAGTACCATGACAGGGAGAGCTTTGCAAATTTGTGTGAGGTCACCTATTGTTAATATTAGTAGCCGCGCCGGAAATGGGCCGGATCGGAGAAGTGGGCGTGGTACCTCCCATACAAGTAATAATTCAATGTTATATATCTCGAGTACTATGATAGAGAGAGCTTTTAAAATTTGTCTGATGGCACCTATTATTAATGTGAGCAGTCGGACAAAAAATGGGCGCTATTGGACCAATAGGCGTGGCACCTGCCATACAAATAAAATATAAAATGCCATATATCTGGAGTACTGTTATAGTGAGAGTCTTGGGACTTTGTGTGAACCCATAAGTTATTCATATGATTAGTTAGACAAAAAATGGGCGTGATCGGAGCAGTGGGCGTGGCACCGCCCGTACAAAGTAAATATATGATATCATATAACTGGTGTACTAAAAGAGGGAAGCTTTGGCACTTTGCACGACACCATCAGATCTTAGTATGAGTAGTCAGACAAAAAATTGGCGGGTTCACACCAATGGGCGTGGAGCTCCCCATGCAAAGTAACTATTAAATGTCAAATATTTGGAGTACTGTAAAAGAGAGAGCTTTGTGGCTTTGCGTGACCCCATAGGTTCTTTGTGTGATTAGTCGAACAAAAAAATGGGCATGATAGAAGCAGTGGGCGTAGCACCGCCCATGCAAAGTAGATATCTAATATCATATAACTGGGAAAGGCTCGACATTTTGCACGAGTCCCTCAGATATTAATATGAGTAGTCCAATAAAAATTGGGCGGGATGGGATAAGTGGGCGTGGCACCTCCTATATCAAAAATATGATGTACTACGAAAGCTACAGTCTTTTGACAAGTACATTAGTTATCAATGTGATTTGTCGTGGAAAATATATTGTCAAAATCAAAAATCGCGAAAACAAAAAACATATTCAAAAAAAAAAGAATTAAAGAGGTAATGTGTTTGTTTGTTTCTAGGAGGTAATCTCCGTAACGACTTATCTGATCTTCCTGAAATTTTCACTGATTCTTACTGCGGATATCGGAAGTGCTACAGGCTGTATTTTTTTTTTTATTTTTAGTGGGCGTGGCACCTCCCATTCAAAGTAAATTTTTAATATCATATATATAAAGTACTATGATAGAGAGAGCTTTGAAAATTTATCTTAGGTCATCCATTATTAACGTGAGTAGTCAGACAAAAAAATGGGCGGGATTGGACAAATGCGCATGGTACCCCTATACAAACTTAATATTAAATGTGATATATCTGAATTACTGTGTTAGTGAGAGCCTTGGGACTTGCGTGAGCCTTTTCGTAACAATTCGGAAGGGGGGGGGGAGGGGGAGGGTGTAGCGAAGCGCACCGGGTTACATCTAGTAATATAATAAAGAGGTAATGTGTGTTTGTTTGTTTGTTTGTTTGTAGGGGGTAATCTCCGTAACTAGCCATCTGATCTTCCTGAAATTTTCACAGAGTCTTACTGCGGATATGGGAAGTGCTATAGGCTATAATTTTTTTAATATTTTTAGTGGGCGTGGCACCTCCCACACAAAGTAAATTTTTAATATCATATACATATATTGAGTACCATGACAGGGAGAGCTTTGCAAATTTGTGTGAGGTCACCTATTGTTAATATTAGTAGCCGTGCCGGAAATGGGCCGGATCGGAGAAGTGGGCGTGGTACCTCCCATACAAGTAATAATTCAATGTTATATATCTCGAGTACTATGATAGAGAGAGCTTTTAAAATTTGTCTGATGGCACCTATTATTAATGTGAGCAGTCGGACAAAAAATGGGCACTATTGGACCAATAGGCGTGGCACCTGCCATACAAATAAAATATAAAATGCCATATATCTGGAGTACTGTTATAGTGAGAGTCTTGGGACTTTGTGTGAACCCATAAGTTATTCATATGATTAGTTAGACAAAAAATGGGCGTGATCGGAGCAGTGGGCGTGGCACCGCCCGTACAAAGTAAATATATGATATCATATAACTGGTGTACTAAAAGAGGGAAGCTTTGGCACTTTGCACGACACCATCAGATCTTAGTATGAGTAGTCAGACAAAAAATTGGCGGGTTCACACCAATGGGCGTGGAGCTCCCCATGCAAAGTAACTATTAAATGTCAAATATTTGGAGTACTGTAAAAGAGAGAGCTTTGTGGCTTTGCGTGACCCCATAGGTTCTTTGTGTGATTAGTCGAACAAAAAAATGGGCGTGATAGAAGCAGTGGGCGTAGCACCGCCCATACAAAGTAGATATCTAATATCATATAACTGGGAAAGGCTCGACATTTTGCACGAGTCCCTCAGATATTAATATGAGTAGTACAATAAAAATTGGGCGGGATGGGATAAGTGGGCGTGGCACCTCCTATATCAAAAATATGATGTACTACGAAAGCAACAGTCTTTTGACAAGTACATTAGTTATCAATGTGATTTGTCGTGGAAAATATATTGTCAAAATCAAAAATCGCGAAAACAAAAAACATATTAAAAAAAAAAAGAATTATAGAGGTAATGTGTTTGTTTGTTTGTAGGAGGTAATCTCCGTAACGACTTATCTGATCTTCCTGAAATTTTCACTGATTCTTACTGCGGATATCGGAAGTGCTACAGGCTGTATTTTTTTTAATATTTTTAGTGGGCGTGGCACCTCCCATTCAAAGTAAATTTTTAATATCATATATATAAAGTACTATGATAGAGAGAGCTTTGAAAATTTATCTTAGGTCATCTATTATTAACGTGAGTAGTCAGACAAAAAAATGGGCGGGATTGGACAAATGCGCATGGTACCCCTATACAAACTTAATATTAAATGTGATATATCTGAATTACTGTGTTAGTGAGAGCCTTGGGACTTGCGTGAGCCTTTTCGTAACAATTCGGAAGGGGGGGGAGGGGGAGGGTGTAGCGAAGCGCACCGGGTTACATCTAGTATAATATAATATAATATAATATAATATAATATAATATAATATAATATAATATAATATAATATAATATAATATAATATAATATAATATAATATAATATAATATAATATAATATAATATAATATAATATAATATAATATAATATAATATAATATAATATAATATAATATAATATAATATAATATAATATAATATAATATAATATAATATAATATAATATAATATAATATAATATAATATAATATAATATAATATAATATAATATAATATAATATAATATAATATAATATAATATAATATAATATAATATAATATAATATAATATAATATAATATAATATAATATATATATATAATATAATATAATATAATATAATATAATATAATATAATATAATATAATATAATATAATATAATATAATATAATATAATATAATATAATATAATATAATATAATATAATATAATATAATATAATATAATATAATATAATATAATATAATATAATATAATATAATATAATATAATATAATATAATATAATATAATATAATATAATATAATATAATATAATATAATATAATATAATATAATATAATATAATATAATATAATATAATATAATATAATATAATATAATATAATATAATATAATATAATATAATATAATATAATATAATATAATATAATATAATATAATATAATATAATATAATATAATATAATATAATATAATATAATATAATATAATATAATATAATATAATATAATATAATATAATATAATATAATATAATATAATATAATATAATATAATATAATATAATATAATATAATATAATATAATATAATATAATATAATATAATATAATATAATATAATATAATATAATATAATATAATATAATATAATATAATATAATATAATATAATATAATATAATATAATATAATATAATATAATATAATATAATATAATATAATATAATATAATATAATATAATATAATATAATATAATATAATATAATATAATATAATATAATATAATATAATATAATATAATATAATATAATATAATATAATATAATATAATATAATATAATATAATATAATATAATATAATATAATATAATATAATATAATATAATATAATATATAATATAATATAATATAATATAATATAATATAATATAATATAATATAATATAATATAATATAATATAATATAATATAATATAATATAATATAATATAATATAATATAATATAATATAATATAATATAATATAATATAATATAATATAATATAATATAATATAATATAATATAATATAATATAATATAATATAATATAATATAATATAATATAATATAATATAATATAATATAATATAATATAATATAATATAATATAATATAATATAATATAATATAATATAATATAATATAATATAATATAATATAATATAATATAATATAATATAATATAATATAATATAATATAATATAATATAATATAATATAATATAATATAATATAATATAATATAATATAATATAATATAATATAATATAATATAATATAATATAATATAATATAATATAATATAATCTATACTAATATAATAAAGAGGTAATGTGTGTTTGTTTGTTTGTTTGTTTGTTTGTTTGTTTGTTTGTTTGTTTGTTTGTAGGGGGTAATCTCCGTAACTAGCCATCTGATCTTCCTGAAATTTTCACAAAGTCTTACTGCGGATATGGGAAGTGCTATAGGCTATAATTTTTTTAATATTTTTAGTGGGCGTGGCACCTCCCACACAAAGTAAATTTTTAATATCATATACATATATTGAGTACCATGACAGGGAGAGCTTTGCAAATTTGTGTGAGGTCACCTATTGTTAATATTAGTAGCCGCGCCGGAAATGGGCCGGATCGGAGAAGTGGGCGTGGTACCTCCCATACAAGTAATAATTCAATGTTATATATCTCGAGTACTATGATAGAGAGAGCTTTTAAAATTTGTCTGATGGCACCTATTATTAATGTGAGCAGTCGGACAAAAAATGGGCGCTATTGGACCAATAGGCGTGGCACCTGCCATACAAATAAAATATAAAATGCCATATATCTGGAGTACTGTTATAGTGAGAGTCTTGGGACTTTGTGTGAACCCATAAGTTATTCATATGATTAGTTAGACAAAAAATGGGCGTGATCGGAGCAGTGGGCGTGGCACCGCCCGTACAAAGTAAATATATGATATCATATAACTGGTGTACTAAAAGAGGGAAGCTTTGGCACTTTGCACGACACCATCAGATCTTAGTATGAGTAGTCAGACAAAAAATTGGCGGGTTCACACCAATGGGCGTGGAGCTCCCCATGCAAAGTAACTATTAAATGTCAAATATTTGGAGTACTGTAAAAGAGAGAGCTTTGTGGCTTTGCGTGACCCCATAGGTTCTTTGTGTGATTAGTCGAACAAAAAAATGGGCATGATAGAAGCAGTGGGCGTAGCACCGCCCATGCAAAGTAGATATCTAATATCATATAACTGGGAAAGGCTCGACATTTTGCACGAGTCCCTCAGATATTAATATGAGTAGTCCAATAAAAATTGGGCGGGATGGGATAAGTGGGCGTGGCACCTCCTATATCAAAAATATGATGTACTACGAAAGCTACAGTCTTTTGACAAGTACATTAGTTATCAATGTGATTTGTCGTGGAAAATATATTGTCAAAATCAAAAATCGCGAAAACAAAAAACATATTCAAAAAAAAAAGAATTAAAGAGGTAATGTGTTTGTTTGTTTGTAGGAGGTAATCTCCGTAACGACTTATCTGATCTTCCTGAAATTTTCACTGATTCTTACTGCGGATATCGGAAGTGCTACAGGCTGTATTTTTTTTAATATTTTTAGTGGGCGTGGCACCTCCCATTCAAAGTAAATTTTTAATATCATATATATAAAGTACTATGATAGAGAGAGCTTTGAAAATTTATCTTAGGTCATCTATTATTAACGTGAGTAGTCAGACAAAAAAATGGGCGGGATTGGACAAATGCGCATGGTACCCCTATACAAACTTAATATTAAATGTGATATATCTGAATTACTGTGTTAGTGAGAGCCTTGGGACTTGCGTGAGCCTTTTCGTAACAATTCGGAAGGGGGGGGGAGGGGGAGGGTGTAGCGAAGCGCACCGGGTTACATCTAGTATAATATAATATAATATAATATAATATAATATAATATAATATAATATAATATAATATAATATAATGTAATATAATATAATATAATATAATATAATATAATATAATATAATATAATATAATATAATATAATATAAAATAATATAATATAATATAATATAATATAATATAATATAATATAATATAATATAATATAATATAATATAATATAATATAATATAATATAATATAATATAATATAATATAATATAATATAATATAATATAATATAATATAATATAATATAATATAATATAATATAATATAATATAATATAATATAATATAATATAATATAATATAATATAATATAATATAATATAATATAATATAATATAATATAATATAATATAATATAATATAATATAATATAATATAATATAATATAATATAATATAATATAATATAATATAATATAATATAATATAATATAATATAATATAATATAATATAATATAATATAATATAATATAATATAATATAATATAATATAATATAATATAATATAATATAATATAATATAATATAATATAATATAATATAATATAATATAATATAATATAATATAATATAATATAATATAATATAATATAATATAATATAATATAATATAATATAATATAATATAATATAATATAATATAATATAATATAATATAATATAATATAATATAATATAATATAATATAATATAATATAATATAATATAATATAATATAATATAATATAATATAATATAATATAATATAATATAATATAATATAATATAATATAATATAATATAATATAATATAATATAATATAATATAATATAATATAATATAATATAATATAATATAATATAATATAATATAATATAATATAATATAATATAATATAATATAATATAATATAATATAATATAATATAATATAATATAATATAATATAATATAATATAATATAATATAATATAATATAATATAATATAATATAATATAATATAATATAATATAATATAATATAATATAATATAATATAATATAATATAATATAATATAATATAATATAATATAATATAATATAATATAATATAATATAATATAATATAATATAATATAATATAATATAATATAATATAATATAATATAATATAATATAATATAATATAATATAATATAATATAATATAATATAATATAATATAATATAATATAATATAATATAATATAATATAATATAATATAATATAATATAATATAATATAATATAATATAATATAATATAATATAATATAATATAATATAATATAATATAATATAATATAATATAATATAATATAATATAATATAATATAATATAATATAATATAATATAATATAATATAATATAATATAATATAATATAATATAATATAATATAATATAATATAATATAATATAATATAATATAATATAATATAATATAATATAATATAATATAATATAATATAATATAATATAATATAATATAATATAATATAATATAATATAATATAATATAATATAATATAATATAATAATAATATAATATAATATAATATAATATAATATAATATAATATAATATAATATAATATAATATAATATAATATAATATAATATAATATAATATAATATAATATAATATAATATAATATAATATAATATAATATAATATAATATAATATAATATAATATAATATAATATAATATAATATAATATAATATAATATAATATAATATAATATAATATAATATAATATAATATAATATAATATAATATAATATAATATAATATAATATAATATAATATAATATAATATAATATAATATAATATAATATAATATAATATAATATAATATAATATAATATAATATAATATAATATAATATAATATAATATAATATAATATAATATAATATAATATAATATAATATAATATAATATAATATAATATAATATAATATAATATAATATAATATAATATAATATAATATAATATAATATAATATAATATAATATAATATAATATATAATATAATATAATATAATATAATATAATATAATATAATATAATATAATATAATATAATATAATATAATATAATATAATATAATATAATATAATATAATATAATATAATATAATATAATATAATATAATATAATATAATATAATATAATATAATATAATATAATATAATATAATATAATATAATATAATATAATATAATATAATATAATATAATATAATATAATATAATATAATATAATATAATATAATATAATATAATATAATATAATATAATATAATATAATATAATATAATATAATATAATATAATATAATATAATATAATATAATATAATATAATATAATATAATATAATATAATATAATATAATATAATATAATATAATATAATATAATATAATATAATATAATATAATATAATATAATATAATATAATATAATATAATATAATATAATATAATATAATATAATATAATATAATATAATATAATATAATATAATATAATATAATATAATATAATATAATATAATATAATATAATATAATATAATATAATATAATATAATATAATATAATATAATATAATATAATATAATATAATATAATATAATATAATATAATATAATATAATATAATATAATATAATATAATATAATATAATATAATATAATATAATATAATATAATATAATATAATATAATATAATATAATATAATATAATATAATATAATATAATATAATATAATATAATATAATATAATATAATATAATATAATATAATATAATATAATATAATATAATATAATATAATATAATATAATATAATATAATATAATATAATATAATATAATATAATATAATATAATATAATATAATATAATATAATATAATATAATATAATATAATATAATATAATATAATATAATATAATATAATATAATATAATATAATATAATATAATATAATATAATATAATATAATATAATATAATATAATATAATATAATATAATATAATATAATATAATATAATATAATATAATATAATATAATATAATATAATATAATATAATATAATATAATATAATATAATATAATATAATATAATATAATATAATATAATATAATATAATATAATATAATATAATATAATATAATATAATATAATATAATATAATATAATATAATATAATATAATATAATATAATATAATATAATATAATATAATATAATATAATATAATATAATATAATATAATATAATATAATATAATATAATATAATATAATATAATATAATATAATATAATATAATATAATATAATATAATATAATATAATATAATATAATATAATATAATATAATATAATATAATATAATATAATATAATATAATATAATATAATATAATATAATATAATATAATATAATATAATATAATATAATATAATATAATATAATATAATATAATATAATATAATATAATCTATACTAATATAATAAAGAGGTAATGTGTGTTTGTTTGTTTGTTTGTTTGTTTGTTTGTTTGTTTGTTTGTAGGGGGTAATCTCCGTAACTAGCCATCTGATCTTCCTGAAATTTTCACAAAGTCTTACTGCGGATATGGGAAGTGCTATAGGCTATAATTTTTTTAATATTTTTAGTGGGCGTGGCACCTCCCACACAAAGTAAATTTTTAATATCATATACATATATTGAGTACCATGACAGGGAGAGCTTTGCAAATTTGTGTGAGGTCACCTATTGTTAATATTAGTAGCCGCGCCGGAAATGGGCCGGATCGGAGAAGTGGGCGTGGTACCTCCCATACAAGTAATAATTCAATGTTATATATCTCGAGTACTATGATAGAGAGAGCTTTTAAAATTTGTCTGATGGCACCTATTATTAATGTGAGCAGTCGGACAAAAAATGGGCGCTATTGGACCAATAGGCGTGGCACCTGCCATACAAATAAAATATAAAATGCCATATATCTGGAGTACTGTTATAGTGAGAGTCTTGGGACTTTGTGTGAACCCATAAGTTATTCATATGATTAGTTAGACAAAAAATGGGCGTGATCGGAGCAGTGGGCGTGGCACCGCCCGTACAAAGTAAATATATGATATCATATAACTGGTGTACTAAAAGAGGGAAGCTTTGGCACTTTGCACGACACCATCAGATCTTAGTATGAGTAGTCAGACAAAAAATTGGCGGGTTCACACCAATGGGCGTGGAGCTCCCCATGCAAAGTAACTATTAAATGTCAAATATTTGGAGTACTGTAAAAGAGAGAGCTTTGTGGCTTTGCGTGACCCCATAGGTTCTTTGTGTGATTAGTCGAACAAAAAAATGGGCATGATAGAAGCAGTGGGCGTAGCACCGCCCATGCAAAGTAGATATCTAATATCATATAACTGGGAAAGGCTCGACATTTTGCACGAGTCCCTCAGATATTAATATGAGTAGTCCAATAAAAATTGGGCGGGATGGGATAAGTGGGCGTGGCACCTCCTATATCAAAAATATGATGTACTACGAAAGCTACAGTCTTTTGACAAGTACATTAGTTATCAATGTGATTTGTCGTGGAAAATATATTGTCAAAATCAAAAATCGCGAAAACAAAAAACATATTCAAAAAAAAAAGAATTAAAGAGGTAATGTGTTTGTTTGTTTGTAGGAGGTAATCTCCGTAACGACTTATCTGATCTTCCTGAAATTTTCACTGATTCTTACTGCGGATATCGGAAGTGCTACAGGCTGTATTTTTTTTAATATTTTTAGTGGGCGTGGCACCTCCCATTCAAAGTAAATTTTTAATATCATATATATAAAGTACTATGATAGAGAGAGCTTTGAAAATTTATCTTAGGTCATCTATTATTAACGTGAGTAGTCAGACAAAAAAATGGGCGGGATTGGACAAATGCGCATGGTACCCCTATACAAACTTAATATTAAATGTGATATATCTGAATTACTGTGTTAGTGAGAGCCTTGGGACTTGCGTGAGCCTTTTCGTAACAATTCGGAAGGGGGGGGGAGGGGGAGGGTGTAGCGAAGCGCACCGGGTTACATCTAGTATAATATAATATCATATAATATAATATAATATAATATAATATAATATAATATAATATAATATAATATAATATAATATAATATAATATAATATAATATAATATAATATAATATAATATAATATAATATAATCTATACTAATATAATAAAGAGGTAATGTGTGTTTGTTTGTTTGTTTGTTTGTTTGTTTGTTTGTTTGTTTGTTTGTAGGGGGTAATCTCCGTAACTAGCCATCTGATCTTCCTGAAATTTTCACAAAGTCTTACTGCGGATATGGGAAGTGCTATAGGCTATAATTTTTTTAAAATTTTTAGTGGGCGTGGCACCTCCCACACAAAGTAAATTTTTAATATCATATACATATATTGAGTACCATGACAGGGAGAGCTTTGCAAATTTGTGTGAGGTCACCTATTGTTAATATTAGTAGCCGCGCCGGAAATGGGCCGGATCGGAGAAGTGGGCGTGGTACCTCCCATACAAGTAATAATTCAATGTTATATATCTCGAGTACTATGATAGAGAGAGCTTTTAAAATTTGTCTGATGGCACCTATTATTAATGTGAGCAGTCGGACAAAAAATGGGCGCTATTGGACCAATAGGCGTGGCACCTGCCATACAAATAAAATATAAAATGCCATATATCTGGAGTACTGTTATAGTGAGAGTCTTGGGACTTTGTGTGAACCCATAAGTTATTCATATGATTAGTTAGACAAAAAATGGGCGTGATCGGAGCAGTGGGCGTGGCACCGCCCGTACAAAGTAAATATATGATATCATATAACTGGTGTACTAAAAGAGGGAAGCTTTGGCACTTTGCACGACACCATCAGATCTTAGTATGAGTAGTCAGACAAAAAATTGGCGGGTTCACACCAATGGGCGTGGAGCTCCCCATGCAAAGTAACTATTAAATGTCAAATATTTGGAGTACTGTAAAAGAGAGAGCTTTGTGGCTTTGCGTGACCCCATAGGTTCTTTGTGTGATTAGTCGAACAAAAAAATGGGCATGATAGAAGCAGTGGGCGTAGCACCGCCCATGCAAAGTAGATATCTAATATCATATAACTGGGAAAGGCTCGACATTTTGCACGAGTCCCTCAGATATTAATATGAGTAGTCCAATAAAAATTGGGCGGGATGGGATAAGTGGGCGTGGCACCTCCTATATCAAAAATATGATGTACTACGAAAGCTACAGTCTTTTGACAAGTACATTAGTTATCAATGTGATTTGTCGTGGAAAATATATTGTCAAAATCAAAAATCGCGAAAACAAAAAACATATTCAAAAAAAAAAGAATTAAAGAGGTAATGTGTTTGTTTGTTTGTAGGAGGTAATCTCCGTAACGACTTATCTGATCTTCCTGAAATTTTCACTGATTCTTACTGCGGATATCGGAAGTGCTACAGGCTGTATTTTTTTTAATATTTTTAGTGGGCGTGGCACCTCCCATTCAAAGTAAATTTTTAATATCATATATATAAAGTACTATGATAGAGAGAGCTTTGAAAATTTATCTTAGGTCATCTATTATTAACGTGAGTAGTCAGACAAAAAAATGGGCGGGATTGGACAAATGCGCATGGTACCCCTATACAAACTTAATATTAAATGTGATATATCTGAATTACTGTGTTAGTGAGAGCCTTGGGACTTGCGTGAGCCTTTTCGTAACAATTCGGAAGGGGGGGGGAGGGGGAGGGTGTAGCGAAGCGCACCGGGTTACATCTAGTATAATATAATATAATATAATATAATATAATATAATATAATATAATATAATATAATATAATATAATATAATATAATATAATATAATATAATATAATATAATATAATATAATATAATATAATATAATATAATATAATATAATATAATATAATATAATATAATATAATATAATATAATATAATATAATATAATATAATATAATATAATATAATATAATATAATATAATATAATATAATATAATATAATATAATATAATATAATATAATATAATATAATATAATATAATATAATATAATATAATATAATATAATATAATATAATATAATATAATATAATATAATATAATATAATATAATATAATATAATATAATATAATATAATATAATATAATATAATATAATATAATATAATATAATATAATATAATAAAATATAATATAATATAATATAATATAATATAATATAATATAATATAATATAATATAATATAATATAATATAATATAATATAATATAATATAATATAATATAATATAATATAATATAATCTATACTAATATAATAAAGAGGTAATGTGTGTTTGTTTGTTTGTTTGTTTGTTTGTTTGTTTGTAGGGGGTAATCTCCGTAACTAGCCATCTGATCTTCCTGAAATTTTCACAAAGTCTTACTGCGGATATGGGAAGTGCTATAGGCTATAATTTTTTTAATATTTTTAGTGGGCGTGGCACCTCCCACACAAAGTAAATTTTTAATATCATATACATATATTGAGTACCATGACAGGGAGAGCTTTGCAAATTTGTGTGAGGTCACCTATTGTTAATATTAGTAGCCGCGCCGGAAATGGGCCGGATCGGAGAAGTGGGCGTGGTACCTCCCATACAAGTAATAATTCAATGTTATATATCTCGAGTACTATGATAGAGAGAGCTTTTAAAATTTGTCTGATGGCACCTATTATTAATGTGAGCAGTCGGACAAAAAATGGGCGCTATTGGACCAATAGGCGTGGCACCTGCCATACAAATAAAATATAAAATGCCATATATCTGGAGTACTGTTATAGTGAGAGTCTTGGGACTTTGTGTGAACCCATAAGTTATTCATATGATTAGTTAGACAAAAAATGGGCGTGATCGGAGCAGTGGGCGTGGCACCGCCCGTACAAAGTAAATATATGATATCATATAACTGGTGTACTAAAAGAGGGAAGCTTTGGCACTTTGCACGACACCATCAGATCTTAGTATGAGTAGTCAGACAAAAAATTGGCGGGTTCACACCAATGGGCGTGGAGCTCCCCATGCAAAGTAACTATTAAATGTCAAATATTTGGAGTACTGTAAAAGAGAGGGCTTTGTGGCTTTGCGTGACCCCATAGGTTCTTTGTGTGATTAGTCGAACAAAAAAATGGGCATGATAGAAGCAGTGGGCGTAGCACCGCCCATGCAAAGTAGATATCTAATATCATATAACTGGGAAAGGCTCGACATTTTGCACGAGTCCCTCAGATATTAATATGAGTAGTCCAATAAAAATTGGGCGGGATGGGATAAGTGGGCGTGGCACCTCCTATATCAAAAATATGATGTACTACGAAAGCTACAGTCTTTTGACAAGTACATTAGTTATCAATGTGATTTGTCGTGGAAAATATATTGTCAAAATCAAAAATCGCGAAAACAAAAAACATATTCAAAAAAAAAAAGAATTAAAGAGGTAATGTGTTTGTTTGTTTGTAGGAGGTAATCTCCGTAACGACTTATCTGATCTTCCTGAAATTTTCACTGATTCTTACTGCGGATATCGGAAGTGCTACAGGCTGTATTTTTTTTAATATTTTTAGTGGGCGTGGCACCTCCCATTCAAAGTAAATTTTTAATATCATATATATAAAGTACTATGATAGAGAGAGCTTTGAAAATTTATCTTAGGTCATCTATTATTAACGTGAGTAGTCAGACAAAAAAATGGGCGGGATTGGACAAATGCGCATGGTACCCCTATACAAACTTAATATTAAATGTGATATATCTGAATTACTGTGTTAGTGAGAGCCTTGGGACTTGCGTGAGCCTTTTCGTAACAATTCGGAAGGGGGGGGGGAGGGGGAGGGTGTAGCGAAGCGCACCGGGTTACATCTAGTATAATATAATATAATATAATATAATATAATATAATATAATATAATATAATATAATATAATATAATATAATATAATATAATATAATATAATATAATATAATATAATATAATATAATATAATATAATATAATATAATATAATATAATATAATATAATATAATATAATATAATATAATATAATATAATATAATATAATATAATATAATATAATATAATATAATCTATACTAATATAATAAAGAGGTAATGTGTGTTTGTTTGTTTGTTTGTTTGTTTGTTTGTTTGTTTGTTTGTTTGTAGGGGGTAATCTCCGTAACTAGCCATCTGATCTTCCTGAAATTTTCACAAAGTCTTACTGCGGATATGGGAAGTGCTATAGGCTATAATTTTTTTAATATTTTTAGTGGGCGTGGCACCTCCCACACAAAGTAAATTTTTAATATCATATACATATATTGAGTACCATGACAGGGAGAGCTTTGCAAATTTGTGTGAGGTCACCTATTGTTAATATTAGTAGCCGCGCCGGAAATGGGCCGGATCGGAGAAGTGGGCGTGGTACCTCCCATACAAGTAATAATTCAATGTTATATATCTCGAGTACTATGATAGAGAGAGCTTTTAAAATTTGTCTGATGGCACCTATTATTAATGTGAGCAGTCGGACAAAAAATGGGCGCTATTGGACCAATAGGCGTGGCACCTGCCATACAAATAAAATATAAAATGCCATATATCTGGAGTACTGTTATAGTGAGAGTCTTGGGACTTTGTGTGAACCCATAAGTTATTCATATGATTAGTTAGACAAAAAATGGGCGTGATCGGAGCAGTGGGCGTGGCACCGCCCGTACAAAGTAAATATATGATATCATATAACTGGTGTACTAAAAGAGGGAAGCTTTGGCACTTTGCACGACACCATCAGATCTTAGTATGAGTAGTCAGACAAAAAATTGGCGGGTTCACACCAAGGGGCGTGGAGCTCCCCATGCAAAGTAACTATTAAATGTCAAATATTTGGAGTACTGTAAAAGAGAGAGCTTTGTGGCTTTGCGTGACCCCATAGGTTCTTTGTGTGATTAGTCGAACAAAAAAATGGGCATGATAGAAGCAGTGGGCGTAGCACCGCCCATGCAAAGTAGATATCTAATATCATATAACTGGGAAAGGCTCGACATTTTGCACGAGTCCCTCAGATATTAATATGAGTAGTCCAATAAAAATTGGGCGGGATGGGATAAGTGGGCGTGGCACCTCCTATATCAAAAATATGATGTACTACGAAAGCTACAGTCTTTTGACAAGTACATTAGTTATCAATGTGATTTGTCGTGGAAAATATATTGTCAAAATCAAAAATCGCGAAAACAAAAAACATATTAAAAAAAAAAAGAATTAAAGAGGTAATGTGTTTGTTTGTTTGTAGGAGGTAATCTCCGTAACGACTTATCTGATCTTCCTGAAATTTTCACTGATTCTTACTGCGGATATCGGAAGTGCTACAGGCTGTATTTTTTTAAATATTTTTAGTGGGCGTGGCACCTCCCATTCAAAGTAAATTTTTAATATCATATATATAAAGTACTATGATAGAGAGAGCTTTGAAAATTTATCTTAGGTCATCTATTATTAACGTGAGTAGTCAGACAAAAAAATGGGCGGGATTGGACAAATGCGCATGGTACCCCTATACAAACTTAATATTAAATGTGATATATCTGAATTACTGTGTTAGTGAGAGCCTTGGGACTTGCGTGAGCCTTTTCGTAACAATTCGAAAGGGGGGGGGGAGGGGGAGGGTGTAGCGAAGCGCACCGGGTTACATCTAGTATAATATAATATAATATAATATAATATAATATAATATAATATAATATAATATAATATAATATAATATAATATAATATAATATAATATAATATAATATAATATAATATAATATAATATAATATAATATAATATAATATAATATAATATAATATAATATAATATAATATAATATAATATAATATAATCTATACTAATATAATAAAGAGGTAATGTGTGTTTGTTTGTTTGTTTGTTTGTTTGTTTGTTTGTTTGTTTGTTTGTAGGGGGTAATCTCCGTAACTAGCCATCTGATCTTCCTGAAATTTTCACAAAGTCTTACTGCGGATATGGGAAGTGCTATAGGCTATAATTTTTTTAATATTTTTAGTGGGCGTGGCACCTCCCACACAAAGTAAATTTTTAATATCATATACATATATTGAGTACCATGACAGGGAGAGCTTTGCAAATTTGTGTGAGGTCACCTATTGTTAATATTAGTAGCCGCGCCGGAAATGGGCCGGATCGGAGAAGTGGGCGTGGTACCTCCCATACAAGTAATAATTCAATGTTATATATCTCGAGTACTATGATAGAGAGAGCTTTTAAAATTTGTCTGATGGCACCTATTATTAATGTGAGCAGTCGGACAAAAAATGGGCGCTATTGGACCAATAGGCGTGGCACCTGCCATACAAATAAAATATAAAATGCCATATATCTGGAGTACTGTTATAGTGAGAGTCTTGGGACTTTGTGTGAACCCATAAGTTATTCATATGATTAGTTAGACAAAAAATGGGCGTGATCGGAGCAGTGGGCGTGGCACCGCCCGTACAAAGTAAATATATGATATCATATAACTGGTGTACTAAAAGAGGGAAGCTTTGGCACTTTGCACGACACCATCAGATCTTAGTATGAGTAGTCAGACAAAAAATTGGCGGGTTCACACCAATGGGCGTGGAGCTCCCCATGCAAAGTAACTATTAAATGTCAAATATTTGGAGTACTGTAAAAGAGAGAGCTTTGTGGCTTTGCGTGACCCCATAGGTTCTTTGTGTGATTAGTCGAACAAAAAAATGGGCATGATAGAAGCAGTGGGCGTAGCACCGCCCATGCAAAGTAGATATCTAATATCATATAACTGGGAAAGGCTCGACATTTTGCACGAGTCCCTCAGATATTAATATGAGTAGTCCAATAAAAATTGGGCGGGATGGGATAAGTGGGCGTGGCACCTCCTATATCAAAAATATGATGTACTACGAAAGCTACAGTCTTTTGACAAGTACATTAGTTATCAATGTGATTTGTCGTGGAAAATATATTGTCAAAATCAAAAATCGCGAAAACAAAAAACATATTCAAAAAAAAAAGAATTAAAGAGGTAATGTGTTTGTTTGTTTGTAGGAGGTAATCTCCGTAACGACTTATCTGATCTTCCTGAAATTTTCACTGATTCTTACTGCGGATATCGGAAGTGCTACAGGCTGTATTTTTTTTAATATTTTTAGTGGGCGTGGCACCTCCCATTCAAAGTAAATTTTTAATATCATATATATAAAGTACTATGATAGAGAGAGCTTTGAAAATTTATCTTAGGTCATCTATTATTAACGTGAGTAGTCAGACAAAAAAATGGGCGGGATTGGACAAATGCGCATGGTACCCCTATACAAACTTAATATTAAATGTGATATATCTGAATTACTGTGTTAGTGAGAGCCTTGGGACTTGCGTGAGCCTTTTCGTAACAATTCGGAAGGGGGGGGGGAGGGGGAGGGTGTAGCGAAGCGCACCGGGTTACATCTAGTATAATATAATATAATATAATATAATATAATATAATATAATATAATATAATATAATATAATATAATATAATATAATATAATATAATATAATATAATATAATATAATAGAATATAATATAATATAATATAATATAATATAATATAATATAATATAATATAATATAATATAATATAATATAATATAATATAATATAATATAATATAATATAATATAATATAATATAAATATATAATATAATATAATATAATATAATATAATATAATATAATATAATATAATATAATATAATATAATATAATATAATATAATATAATATAATATAATATAATATAATATAATCTATACTAATATAATAAAGAGGTAATGTGTGTTTGTTTGTTTGTTTGTTTGTTTGTTTGTAGGGGGTAATCTCCGTAACTAGCCATCTGATCTTCCTGAAATTTTCACAAAGTCTTACTGCGGATATGGGAAGTGCTATAGGCTATAATTTTTTTAATATTTTTAGTGGGCGTGGCACCTCCCACACAAAGTAAATTTTTAATATCATATACATATATTGAGTACCATGACAGGGAGAGCTTTGCAAATTTGTGTGAGGTCACCTATTGTTAATATTAGTAGCCGCGCCGGAAATGGGCCGGATCGGAGAAGTGGGCGTGGTACCTCCCATACAAGTAATAATTCAATGTTATATATCTCGAGTACTATGATAGAGAGAGCTTTTAAAATTTGTCTGATGGCACCTATTATTAATGTGAGCAGTCGGACAAAAAATGGGCACTATTGGACCAATAGGCGTGGCACCTGCCATACAAATAAAATATAAAATGCCATATATCTGGAGTACTGTTATAGTGAGAGTCTTGGAACTTTGTGTGAACCCAGAAGTTATTCATATGATTAGTTAGACAAAAAATGGGCGTGATCGGAGCAGTGGGCGTGGCACCGCCCGTACAAAGTAAATATATGATATCATATAACTGGTGTACTAAAAGAGGGAAGCTTTGGCACTTTGCACGACACCATCAGATCTTAGTATGAGTAGTCAGACAAAAAATTG
>OY821522.1:46206427-46222278 GCA_963682025.1 Cordilura impudica
ATTATATTATATTATATTATATTATATTATATTATATTATATTATATTATATTATATTATATTATATTATATTATATTATATTATATTATATTATATTATATTATATTATATTATATTATATTATATTATATTATATTATATTATATTATATTATATTATATTATATTATATTATATTATATTATATTATATTATATTATATTATATTATATTATATTATATTATATTATATTATATTATATTATATTATATTATATTATATTATATTATATTATATTATATTATATTATATTATATTATATTATATTATATTATATTATATTATATTATATTATATTATATTATATTATATTATATTATATTATATTATATTATATTATATTATATTATATTATATTATATTATATTATATTATATTATATTATATTATATTATATTATATTATATTATATTATATTATATTATATTATATTATATTATATTATATTATATTATATTATATTATATTATATTATATTATATTATATTATATTATATTATATTATATTATATTATATTATATTATATTATATTATATTATATTATATTATATTATATTATATTATATTATATTATATTATATTATATTATATTATATTATATTATATTATATTATATTATATTATATTATATTATATTATATTATATTATATTATATTATATTATATTATATTATATTATATTATATTATATTATATTATATTATATTATATTATATTATATTATATTATATTATATTATATTATATTATATTATATTATATTATATTATATTATATTATATTATATTATATTATATTATATTATATTATATTATATTATATTATATTATATTATATTATATTATATTATATTATATTATATTATATTATATTATATTATATTATATTATATTATATTATATTATATTATATTATATTATATTATATTATATTATATTATATTATATTATATTATATTATATTATATTATATTATATTATATTATATTATATTATATTATATTATATTATATTATATTATATTATATTATATTATATTATATTATATTATATTATATTATATTATATTATATTATATTATATTATATTATATTATATTATATTATATTATATTATATTATATTATATTATATTATATTATATTATATTATATTATATTATATTATATTATATTATATTATATTATATTATATTATATTATATTATATTATATTATATTATATTATATTATATTATATTATATTATATTATATTATATTATATTATATTATATTATATTATATTATATTATATTATATTATATTATATTATATTATATTATATTATATTATATTATATTATATTATATTATATTATATTATATTATATTATATTATATTATATTATATTATATTATATTATATTATATTATATTATATTATATTATATTATATTATATTATATTATATTATATTATATTATATTATATTATATTATATTATATTATATTATATTATATTATATTATATTATATTATATTATATTATATTATATTATATTATATTATATTATATTATATTATATTATATTATATTATATTATATTATATTATATTATATTATATTATATTATATTATATTATATTATATTATATTATATTATATTATATTATATTATATTATATTATATTATATTATATTATATTATATTATATTATATTATATTATATTATATTATATTATATTATATTATATTATATTATATTATATTATATTATATTATATTATATTATATTATATTATATTATATTATATTATATTATATTATATTATATTATATTATATTATATTATATTATATTATATTATATTATATTATATTATATTATATTATATTATATTATATTATATTATATTATATTATATTATATTATATTATATTATATTATATTATATTATATTATATTATATTATATTATATTATATTATATTATATTATATTATATTATATTATATTATATTATATTATATTATATTATATTATATTATATTATATTATATTATATTATATTATATTATATTATATTATATTATATTATATTATATTATATTATATTATATTATATTATATTATATTATATTATATTATATTATATTATATTATATTATATTATATTATATTATATTATATTATATTATATTATATTATATTATATTATATTATATTATATTATATTATATTATATTATATTATATTATATTATATTATATTATATTATATTATATTATATTATATTATATTATATTATATTATATTATATTATATTATATTATATTATATTATATTATATTATATTATATTATATTATATTATATTATATTATATTATATTATATTATATTATATTATATTATATTATATTATATTATATTATATTATATTATATTATATTATATTATATTATATTATATTATATTATATTATATTATATTATATTATATTATATTATATTATATTATATTATATTATATTATATTATATTATATTATATTATATTATATTATATTATATTATATTATATTATATTATATTATATTATATTATATTATATTATATTATATTATATTATATTATATTATATTATATTATATTATATTATATTATATTATATTATATTATATTATATTATATTATATTATATTATATTATATTATATTATATTATATTATATTATATTATATTATATTATATTATATTATATTATATTATATTATATTATATTATATTATATTATATTATATTATATTATATTATATTATATTATATTATATTATATTATATTATATTATATTATATTATATTATATTATATTATATTATATTATATTATATTATATTATATTATATTATATTATATTATATTATATTATATTATATTATATTATATTATATTATATTATATTATATTATATTATATTATATTATATTATATTATATTATATTATATTATATTATATTATATTATATTATATTATATTATATTATATTATATTATATTATATTATATTATATTATATTATATTATATTATATTATATTATATTATATTATATTATATTATATTATATTATATTATATTATATTATATTATATTATATTATATTATATTATATTATATTATATTATATTATATTATATTATATTATATTATATTATATTATATTATATTATATTATATTATATTATATTATATTATATTATATTATATTATATTATATTATATTATATTATATTATATTATATTATATTATATTATATTATATTATATTATATTATATTATATTATATTATATTATATTATATTATATTATATTATATTATATTATATTATATTATATTATATTATATTATATTATATTATATTATATTATATTATATTATATTATATTATATTATATTATATTATATTATATTATATTATATTATATTATATTATATTATATTATATTATATTATATTATATTATATTATATTATATTATATTATATTATATTATATTATATTATATTATATTATATTATATTATATTATATTATATTATATTATATTATATTATATTATATTATATTATATTATATTATATTATATTATATTATATTATATTATATTATATTATATTATATTATATTATATTATATTATATTATATTATATTATATTATATTATATTATATTATATTATATTATATTATATTATATTATATTATATTATATTATATTATATTATATTATATTATATTATATTATATTATATTATATTATATTATATTATATTATATTATATTATATTATATTATATTATATTATATTATATTATATTATATTATATTATATTATATTATATTATATTATATTATATTATATTATATTATATTATATTATATTATATTATATTATATTATATTATATTATATTATATTATATTATATTATATTATATTATATTATATTATATTATATTATATTATATTATATTATATTATATTATATTATATTATATTATATTATATTATATTATATTATATTATATTATATTATATTATATTATATTATATTATATTATATTATATTATATTATATTATATTATATTATATTATATTATATTATATTATATTATATTATATTATATTATATTATATTATATTATATTATATTATATTATATTATATTATATTATATTATATTATATTATATTATATTATATTATATTATATTATATTATATTATATTATATTATATTATATTATATTATATTATATTATATTATATTATATTATATTATATTATATTATATTATATTATATTATATTATATTATATTATATTATATTATATTATATTATATTATATTATATTATATTATATTATATTATATTATATTATATTATATTATATTATATTATATTATATTATATTATATTATATTATATTATATTATATTATATTATATTATATTATATTATATTATATTATATTATATTATATTATATTATATTATATTATATTATATTATATTATATTATATTATATTATATTATATTATATTATATTATATTATATTATATTATATTATATTATATTATATTATATTATATTATATTATATTATATTATATTATATTATATTATATTATATTATATTATATTATATTATATTATATTATATTATATTATATTATATTATATTATATTATATTATATTATATTATATTATATTATATTATATTATATTATATTATATTATATTATATTATATTATATTATATTATATTATATTATATTATATTATATTATATTATATTATATTATATTATATTATATTATATTATATTATATTATATTATATTATACTAGATGTAACCCGGTGCGCTTCGCTACACCCTCCCCCTCCCACCCCTTCCGAATTGTTACGAAAAGGCTCACGCAAGTCCCAAGGTTCTCACTAACACAGTCTAACACAGTAATTCAGATATATCACATTTAATATTAAGTTTGTATAGGGGTACCATGCGCATTTGTCCAATCCCGCCCATTTTTTTGTCTGACTACTCACGTTAATAATAGATGACCTAAGATAAATTTTCAAAGCTCTCTCTATCATAGTACTTTATATATATGATATTAAACATTTACTTTGAATGGGAGGTGCCACGCCCACTAAAAATATTAAAAAAAATACAGCCTGTAGCACTTCCGATATCCGCAGTAAGAATCAGTGAAAATTTCAGGAAGATCAGATAAGTCTTTACGGAGATTACCTCCTACAAACAAACAAACACATTACCTCTTTAATTCTTTTTTTTTGAATATGTTTTTTGTTTTCGCGATTTTTGATTTTGACAATATATTTTCCACGACAAATCACATTGATAACTAATGTACTTGTCAAAAGACTGTAGCTTTCGTAGTACATCAATAGGAGGTGCCACGCCCACTTATCCCATCCCGCCCAATTTTTATTGGACTACTCATATTAATATCTGAGGGACTCGTGCAAAATGTCGAGCCTTTCCCAGTTATATGATATTAGATATCTACTTTGCATGGGCGGTGCTACGCCCACTGCTTCTATCACGCCCATTTTTTTGTTCGACTAATCACACAAAGAACCTATGGGGTCACGCAAAGCCACAAAGCTCTCTCTTTTACAGTACTCCAAATATTTGACATTTAATAGTTACTTTGCATGGGGAGCTCCACGCCCATTGGTGTGAACCCGCCAATTTTTTGTCTGACTACTCATACTAAGATCTGATGGTGTCGTGCAAAGTGCCAAAGCTTCCCTCTTTTAGTACACCAGTTATATGATATCATATATTTACTTTGTACGGGCGGTGCCACGCCCACTGCTCCGATCACGCCCATTTTTTGTCTAACTAATCATATGAATAACTTATGGGTTCACACAAAGTCCCAAGACTCTCACTATAACAGTACTCCAGATATATGGCATTTTATATTTTATTTGTATGGCAGGTGCCACGCCTATTGGTCCAATAGTGCCCATTTTTTGTCCGACTGCTCACATTAATAATAGGTGCCATCAGACAAATTTTAAAAGCTCTCTCTATCATAGTACTCGAGATATATAACATTGAATTATTACTTGTATGGGAGGTACCACGCCCACTTCTCCGATCCGGCCCATTTCCGGCGCGGCTACTAATATTAACAATAGGTGACCTCACACAAATTTGCAAAGCTCTCCCTGTCATGGTACTCAATATATGTATATGATATTAAAAATTTACTTTGGGTGGGAGGTGCCACGCCCACTAAAAATATTAAAAAAATTATAGCCTATAGCACTTCCCATATCCGCAGTAAGACTCTGTGAAAATTTCAGGAAGATCAGATGGCTAGTTACGGAGATTACCCCCTACAAACAAACAAACAAACAAACAAACAAACAAACACACATTACCTCTTTATTATATTAGTATAGATTATATTATATTATATTATATTATATTATATTATATTATATTATATTATATTATATTATATTATATTATATTATATTATATTATATTATATTATATTATATTATATTATATTATATTATATTATATTATATTATATTATATTATATTATATTATATTATATTATATTATATTATATTATATTATATTATATTATATTATATTATATTATATTATATTATATTATATTATATTATATTATATTATATTATATTATATTATATTATATTATATTATATTATATTATATTATATTATATTATATTATATTATATTATATTATATTATATTATATTATATTATATTATATTATATTATATTATATTATATTATATTATATTATATTATATTATATTATATTATATTATGTTTACTTACGGGTTAGAAGGGGACGCAAAATGGGTCAACAAACGTGTTATAAATATATAAAAAATTTCGTATACCTTTTCTTTTTTAAAACGTTATAATGTTTATTATTCAATTTTTCCTTTTTTTTTTAGAATACACTTAACATATGTACGTATATGTTTTTTTTTTATATTAAATTCAAACTATATTTTAATTTAAACGTCACTGTTTCTTTGTTGTTTTGAAATTATGTATATGTATGTTTGTGTTGTTGAGTTAATTCACTGAAGTGTTATCGGGTAATGTGTTCGCTCGAACTATGATTTGTTGAATAATGTTTTTATGTTGAAAATGTTTCCTTTTTGTATGGTGGATGCTGTGTTCGTTAATTTATGGGGCGTTATTGTAGCCAGTGCTGGGAAGATGACCCAATTTGTTCACGGTGTGAACATCCTCCCCGCCTTGCCATATCTGAAATGAAAGAACGACTTTAGTTGGGTTCAACAGTATTGGGTAAAAAAAAAGGGTTAGCAAGTCAAGCGAATACTTGAGGGGTTATTTTTAGCCTGAGAAGGATCCCATGATTAACCAGCCAAGAGTGGAATCTTGAGCTACAAGGCTGCCACCATCAACATGTATGGTATTTGTCTTGATGATCGTGGTATATAGATCACCACCAATTTCCAAAAAGACGGATGAGTCCGACGTAAAATTAGGATCGGCCAATGAAATGCGATCAAACTTTTCTTTAATTGACTCTTTGAATGGGGTTGAGTAGGGTTTCTTCGGTAAATCTTTAACCACCAACATGCACAAATGGTACTTCACGCAGGAGTTCATATTTGGCGTAACCGTAATTTTGACATAATTTTGGTCACCAATTTGAAATGTCTCAAAGTTATGTTCACGTACAAATGATGCTGAGATTCGTGATGTTGTCAAACTTGGGTTAAGTATGGCCCGGACCGAAATACTCCTTCCTCTGATTCCACAGAAACCTCAGCCGTGGGAACGAATGTCTTCTTAAATGGTGACGGAATGCTAATGGCTGTTGTGGCAGATTTTGTTGCTGAAGATGTCGACGCAGAAGAAATTTTGGGTTTTGTGGCATGTACAGGTTGTTGTCTAGTAAGTTCCGTTCTCAGATTTTTCAGAATCTTTTCATGACCGTGGAGCACAGTATGATGCTTACGGCCACATGTGTTACAACGAGCCTTGTTCTTGCAGTCCTCAAGCAAATGGTTTCTGGCCAAGCAGTTTGAACAATAATGAAGCTTGTGTACCATCTTATATTTTTGGGTCAAGTTCAGGTTAACAAACTCCTTGCACGTTGCTATCCGATGATCGGCTTTACAAATGCCGCAACCAAAGTGACGGGGTTTTTCCTGCGTTTCCTTAGATCTTGCGGCTGTAGAATCTCTTCGTTGAGACGTGTAGCGTTTATTAGCCTTCGCAGTGGGTTTTTGTCTGGGTTTAGCCACACGACGGTTATTGGTGTTTTTATTACCTCGTGCCATTTTGCTGTATTAAAAAGAATGCATAAAGGTTATGTTAATATGGTGAAATGAATGAGTTGGGTTATTGGGTAACAGGTAAGTGTTAATAATGGGTGAGCATATGAGTGTGTTGGGTAAATATAAGTGGATAATGTTAGTGGTTGGTATTCTCAGACTAACTAGTGGGTAGAATAACAACTTTCGCAATGGGTCGAGTCAAAGTTCCAGTAGAGGTTCGCAATTCTACGACCCTCACTCGTCCATCGGCTCCAGGGAAAACTTTGGTTACCCGTCCAAGCGACCATTCATTCGGAGGCAAATTGTCTTGCTTGATGACAACCAAGTCGTTAATCTCTATTTGCCTTTGAGGGTTTTTCCACTTATGTCTTTTGTGTAACTCTTTGAGATATTCATCTTTCCACCTTCTACAGAAATAGTGGTGCTGAATTCTCAATTTCTGCCATCTATTCGAGAGTGTAATATTGCCATTACTAAAATCGGGTTCTGCGGGTGTTAATAATGGCGAACCTATCAAAAAGTGACCTGGGGTTAATGGGTTTAAGTCTTGAGAGTTTTCACTTGATGGGCTAAGAGGTCTTGAATTCAAACAACCTTCAATCCTCGAGAGTAGGGTTGAAAACTCTTCAAAGGTGCATTTCATCGCTGTTGTCCTCTTCAGATGATATTTGAAGCTTTTCACTCCAGCTTCCCATAAACCGCCCATGTGCGGAGCTCCGGGTGGAATGAAGTGCCACTCCAAGTTCTGAAAACTGCTCGTTGAAACAACAGAGTCTTTAAGATTTTTTAGGAATTCCTGCCGCTCCTTCTTCAATAATTGATTGGCTCCGATGAAGTTTGTCCCATTGTCAGAGTAAATAGCGGCAGGGCATCCCCGCCTCGAAAAAAATCGGGTAAATGCTGCCATAAAGGCTTGGGTTGATAGGTCAGATGTGGGTTCTAAATGTATAGCTTTTGTTGCAAAGCAGACAAAAACACAGACGTAGCCTTTGGTAATTTTACAATATCGACCAGAATATGATTTGATTTCAAAGGGTCCAGCAAAATCAACTCCGGTATTACAAAATGGTCTTGATAGTTCAGTACGCTCTGGGGGTAAAGCTGCCATTAATTGGGTTGCTTGGCGATGTCTATATCTTGTACAGGGTAAACATTTATTAATTACAAATCTAATAAGATTTTTAAGCTTTGGAATCCAATATCCAGACCGAACTATTCTCAACATGGCCTGATTTCCTCCATGCAAACTTATCAAATGTACGTGGGTTGTCAACAATCTGCCAAAACAACTTTTGTAAGGTATGATTATAGGGTGTCTTTCATCATAAGAAAGGCAATTGGAGCTTGCCAAACGACCATTTGCACGAATTATATTTTTTGAATCAATAAAAGGGGTAAGGGTGAGTAGGGTACTTTTCTTGGGTAATGGATTGTTTTTCTTTAAACAATCATACTCTTCTTTAAAATATAGTAACTGACACATTACAATAAGTCTATCTTTTGTCGATTTGATCTCTTCGGCCTCAAGTTGGATAGTGGGTTCATTGAGTAGTGTTCTAATTCTGTCCCTGACTGATGGCATCATCTTTTCATCAATTTGTATCCTTCGATGACGATTCTGATGTCTGCGTGTACATGAGGTGCGATCAAAAAATCGACAAACATAAGATAAGACCCGAAGAGCTCTAGACCATTGTGAAAAATCATTTAGAATGTCCGTTTCAATAGTTACTGTGTTTGCATAACTTTGAATTTTGATTTCCGATTGAGTTACAAAATTTTGTGTCGAAATTGGCCATTTGGATTCAGATTCTTTCAACCATGATGGTCCATTCCACCATAATGGGTTGTCATTCAAATCGTTCGCTGTACATCCACGGCTGGCAATATCGGCTGGATTATCGTGAGATACAACATGTTTCCAGTTGTCAACGCCAACTGTTTCCGATATACTGGCCACACGATTTGCGACGAATGTTTTCCATGAAGTTGGGTTTTTGTTTAGCCAAGCTAAAACAATGGTTGAATCTGTCCAAAAATATGTTCGGTATTGGGTGAGATTGAGTTGGGTGAGTAAATTTTTTACCATATTTGCCAATAACACTGCACCACAAAGTTCTAATTTGGGTATAGACAAAACTTTTATTGGTGCAACTCTGGTTTTTGCGATTAATAGGGTTACGGATCTCGGTCCACCTATTGGAGTTACTCGAGCATATAAAACAGCAGAATATGCTTTTTCTGATGCATCGGAGAATCCGTGAAACTCAATCGGTGTAACGGGTGAAAATTTAATCCATCTTGGAATTATAATTTTGTGAATGTTGTCATAAGACTGCAAAAATGTTTGCCATCTAATAAGAGTGAGGGGTTTTAGACATTCATCCCAATCTGTATTGTCCTGCCATATCTGTTGCATAATAATCTTTGCAGAAACTACTATTGGGGCTAGCCAACCAGCTGGGTCAAAAAGACGAGCAATATCCGATAAAACTGAACGCTTTGTGTAGGATGATTTTCTTTCGATCGTGGGTACGTTAAAGAAAAACTTGTCATCTTTTGCATTCCATCGAATACCGAGGGTTTTGGCATTATTCGATTCAGGAAGGGTGAGCAAATCCACATCGAGTAAATGGTCTTGGGGTAAATTGTGTAATAAATCGTAAGTGTTAGAAATCCATTTCCTTAGAGGAAATCCTGCAGAATCTAATACTTCGATTAATTGTTGCTGAGCGATTTTAGCTTCATTAATGGTATGAGCACCAGCTAAAACATCATCAACATACATGCTATTTCTCAAAACTTGAGATGCAATTGGGTGGGTATCTTGAACATCTTTTGCCAGTTCGTGAAGGGTTCGAATTGCTAAGTAGGGTGCGCAATTAACTCCGAACGTGACTGTTTGCAGTTCATAATCTTTTATGGGTTCATTGACGCTTTTACGAAACAAAATTCGCTGAAAGGGTGTGTGGGTAGTATTCAATAAGATCTGCCTGTACATTTTTGTAATATCGGCATTAAAAACGATCTTATAAAAGCGCCATTTTAATATCAAAACTACTAGGTCTTGTTGTAGGGTTGGACCTGTATATAACGCATCATTAAGACTGTTGCCGTTCGAGGTTTTGCTAGAGGCATTAAAAACAATTCGAACTTTTGTCGTAACACGATCGGGTTTGACAACAGCATGATGTGGTAAATAGTAAGTTTTTGATAAAATATTTGGGTTATATGGTACGTGTATCATGTGGCCTAAGTCAATATAGTCTTGTAGAGTGTTATCATATTCTGCCTTAAGATCTGGCCTTTTCATCAAATTTTTCTCATTTCGTAAATATTGAGCCATCGCCACATGTCGCGAGTTTCCTAGCTCTATTGTAGGGTTTCGAAATGGAAGACTGACCTGATAACGACCATTGGGTAAGCGTAGGGTAGACTTTCTATAGTTCTCTTCACAAAAAGAGTCTTCGAAAGATTTAATGGCTGTTTTCGGTAGTTCTTCGATTTCCCAGAATTTTGTTAAACACTTATCAAGTGTAACAGAGCTGAAATACGAGACAAATGTTTGGGTTCTGTGAGATTCTTCTACTGGTCCTGTCAATATCCAACCAAATTCGGTATCTTGAGCGACCAGCGTATTCAGAAAATCTTTCTTTATACCAGATCTCAACATTTGTGGGTAAAAATCACTACCGATTATAAAATCAATAGGCCGGCTTTTATAAAATTTAGGGTCTGCTAACTGAATGTTTTCTAAATGTGTAACAATTTTCGGGTTAATGTTTTGGGTGGGTAGGTTCCTAGTTAGCGTTTTTATGACTATTGCCTGGATTTTTAAACTAAAATCTTCGTGATAGTTGGATTTCAAAACAACTTCACACAGTTTGTTTGAACGGGCTGAAACAAGTTCATTCAACCCAGATATTTCAGCAATAATGGGTGTGGTGGGTAATTGTAATTTTCGTCTGAATTGATCAGATACAAATGAAAAATCAGAAGCAGGGTCTATAAGAGCACGTGCAGGAAATAGAGAACCATGAATTTCGACATTTAACATTGCCGTTCCTAACAACTTTTTACGATCATCTAATAGTGATACTTTTGGGTGGGTAAGTGTCGAAAAGGATTGCGCTACATTGCGTGATGTCGAGGGTCTATCTTCTTGTAGTTGGGTTTGGGTGCTCGATGAGGGTTTGTGTAGAAGGCTATTGTGTTTTCCACCACAGTGTCTGCAAGTAAATGTACTTTTACATTCCTTTATGCTGTGGGAAATAGCCAAGCAATTGTAGCAGCATCCATTTTGTTTGACGAAATTTATCCTCTCAGTTATTCCTAATGTTGTAAATGACGAACATTCTCGAAGAGTGTGGTTACCTTGGCAAAGCTTGCATATGGAACCATTTTGTCTATTTGGGTTTTGGGTTTGAGTTGTATTTAAGGGTTTTTGTTCATTATTAACTTTTTTCTTAAAATGGGTATCTTTTTTCAACTCGTGGGTAACGTTATTGTAAAACGTATTGCCTTTTCGTTCAAATTGAGTTCTATTATCAGAAAATTGTTTGGGTTTAGGGTAGGGGTAGGAGTTCTTGATATCATTTACCGATTCAAGTCCTTTATATTTATTAGTTAGAAATGAGTTCATTTCACTCCAACAGGGTAGAACCGAACTGTCTTTAAGGGTTTTTTCAAAATCTTCTAGGGTTTCTCTCGGTAATTTAGACGAACATATATATACAAAAATTGGATCCCAACTATCTGTGTCTACGTCTAAAATATTTAGATTCGAAATACAACCATTTATTTTTCTCTGTAATTTCCTAATAGAAACTCCGCATTGAACTGTAACTGAGGGTATATTAAAAAGTGTTTTCAATTGTGCATTTACTTGCATTCTTTGGTTCTCATATTGAGCAACCAATTGTGACCAGGCTACAACAAAGCCTTCATTGGTCAAGGGTACATTATCCACAATCTCTTTGGCTTCGCCTCGTGTTTTTTCCTTCAAATAAAAAAGTTTTTCAACTCCACTCAATCGGGTGTTGTTACCATACATGGCCTTAAACATATCTCTAAAGGAAGCCCAGAATCTATAATCACCATTAAAGACCTGTAAATCGCAGGGTGCAACGCTAAAATTCACTTGGGTAGGGTTGATAAGGGTAGAGGGTTTTTCCTGTTGTCGCTGCGTGGTCTCAATTGCTTCCTCTAATGACACCGAGCGAGCTCTATACCATTTCTTGGCCTTCATATACTCGCCAGTAATATCTTCCATGGTAATAGTAGCCGCCTCCTTTGGGTCGTCTATGAGTGGAGATTCTCTGATGCGATCGAAACGGGTACAAATCTTCTCGTATACTTCTTCCAGCTCCTTTTTTTGACATTTGAGAGTGGCCAAAGACTTAGCGGGTGCTTCGGAAGAATATTTTTTAAATTCCTCCTCGAACGAGAATAAATCCAATTGGATGACGCGGGTGAAACTGGCCGCCAAACTTTTTAGAGACATATTGTAGATTGTAAGGGTAATGAAAGGGGTGAAAATGTGTTTAAAGGGTTAAAAAATGCGGTAAATGATTTAAAAATCTAGCACAAAGAATTAACCGATATTGGGTATTCCAAATAAACTTGGTTTGTGGGTAACAAATAAACTTTTCCAAATAAAATTGGTAAAAGAATAAAATTTTGTAGCAGCCGAAAAATTTCCTATTGGGTATTTTACACTATGTGATATGCGCTACACAATGTAAACGGTAATATCAATTCATACAATGATTTATCAAAATAAAATTTTTTTTTTTTTTTTTCAAAGGCTATATAAAGGGTGGGTGGGTATTGAAAAAAAATTTTTGTTTATTATGATATTTCCATATAAATTTATTAAAATGTGTAAAAAATTACGAAAATCGTGTTTAGGAAATTTTTTAGTAAGTTGTGTAATGATCAACTTACCTTGTTTGCTGGGGGTAGGGTACAAACCTTTGCAAGAGTAACTTACGCTCTTGTGTTGTTTATTTTTTTTTTTTACCGTCTCTTCTTTGTACTGATGCTCCCGCTACGTTAGTTGAAACCAATTCAATGTTGTTCTTGTTTATATGATGGTTAGTTGTGTGTTAATGTTGTGTTATTGAAATATTTGTTAAACTTTAACTTATTTTGTTATTGTTTTTGGGTATGTTAATATTTCGATGGTTTTTGTTCTTGTATATAACAACACAGTGTATGTTTATTTATTTTGTGTTTTGTTTTAATAAAAAAACCACAACAATATTAGCAAATAAAAATGATATTCAAATATTTATTCCAAAAAAAAAAAATGTTAATATAAGAGTAGGGTAAAAAATTTAAATTATTTTTGCCAAAAAAAAATTGTTAATTTTAATCTGTTTTTTGTGTGTGTATTGTGCACTTTTTAAGTTTATTGTAATATTCTCTTTTATTTAAGTACTTTTTTACAAATTATTTTTAAGGTGTTGTGCAATTTCTTAGTGTCACTGTCCACTGTTTTTTGCTAATTTTGTGTATATACTTTTTTTTCTCAGCACTTGTAATACTCTTTTAAATGAAATTTTGTATTGTTTATTTATTGTTTGTATTATTTTTCGTGTAATATTTAAAATTTTTAAGGGTGGGTTTTTGGTTTTGAGTAAAAATTTTTAATATTTGTTTTAAACTCTTGTGCGAGGTTGATTTTGTCTTCAATTTTAAAATACATATATGATCACTTTTTTTTTTTTTTTTTTTCAAAATTTCTTTTAATTTAATCTTAATTAAATTTTATTTTTGGCACTGTTTATTATTTTACACTTATTGTTCTTTTCTTGTTACGATTTTTAAATGTATTTTGTGTATTTAAAAACTGTTTAAAAACTGTTATTTTTGGTACATAGATAGATATATGTATATTGTTTAACGGGCAAAATTTTATATATTTTAATTTTCTTGTGAAATTTTTGTGAACTATCACTGTTTCACTCACACTCGAAGGACCAATGTTTATTTACGGGTTAGAAGGGGACGCAAAATGGGTCAACAAACGTGTTATAAATATATAAAAAATTTCGTATACCTTTTCTTTTTTTTAAAACGTTATAATGTTTATTATTCAATTTTTCCTTTTTTTAGAATACACTTAACATATGTACGTATATGTTTTTTTTATATTAAATTCAAACTATATTTTAATTTAAACGTCACTGTTTCTTTGTTGTTTTGAAATTATGTATATGTATGTTTGTGTTGTTGAGTTAATTCACTGAAGTGTTATCGGGTAATGTGTTCGCTCGAACTATGATTTGTTGAATAATGTTTTTATGTTGAAAATGTTTCCTTTTTGTATGGTGGATGCTGTGTTCGTTAATTTATGGGGCGTTATTGTAGCCAGTGCTGGGAAGATGACCCAATTTGTTCACGGTGTGAACACCATGCGTTTAGAGACCCTA
>OY821522.1:46222478-46261665 GCA_963682025.1 Cordilura impudica
ATCTACACTCGTCCCGATGACCAGAACATTGGTGCCAACAGCCGTGGTTCAATTGATATCGGAGAATGGTACCCGCTACCCTCGAGTCGTATTGAATCCGAGTCTCACAACCTCCCGGATAGCTAGCTCCCTCATCAGAGATCTCGGAAAAAACTTTCAAGATAGACTCAAGGGTATACTCAAAAGTGATCATCGCAGCGAACACTTCGTCCTCGGAACGGTTCGAAGTTTGCATGACATCCACTGACAAGTTGCCCAGAAGCCTCTACTACAGTCCTTTAAATTCCAATTTAAAGGAAAAATTTAGCCGTATATCCCTGGCTGACCCAGAGTTCTACTGTAACTCGCCAATTGTTTTGGAAATTGGTGGTGACCTCTACACCACAGTATTAAGGTCCAACATCATTCACATAGATGGCTCTTCATTAATTGCACAGGACTCGGCCTTGGAATGGCTAATTATGGGATTGTTCTCCTGTTCAAACACCCTACACTACCAAGTATTTTTAAACCCACTTACTTAATTAATTTAAATATGAATTTGCCACAACCTACTAAAATGCAAACACTATTTATTTTTACAGGATGTCAAGGCCGGGAGAATGTTCATGCCAATGAACATAAATTGCGAACCCTGCTACGCATTAACGCCCCATAACGCAGCAAAAATCGAACGGTCACAGAACATAAAACAAAAAAAGACAAGAAAACTTCTACAAGTAATCGTCATAGACAACACAACATTTTCATCTAACAAACAACATGCATAAGTCTTGTGAACAAACATTCATCACAAATAAATATAATAAATACCTATAGGAAATAATTATAAAACCAAAAGGTTATCAAAATAAAATATTATAACGTTTTAATTGCAAAACTTATATTTACCTGGCAATATCACTATATACCCAAGGTTTGTTGACCCCTTAAACTATCCCCCTCGAACCCGTATATTCACTTACTCTTACTCTTACTCTTATTCTTACTCCTACTCTTACTCTTACTCTTACTCTTACTCTTACTCTTACTCTTACTCTTACTCTTACTCTTACTCTTACTCTTACTCTTACTCTCACTCTTACTCTTACTCTTACTCTTACTCTTACTCTTACTCTTACTCTTACTCTTACTCTTACTCTTATTTATTTATTTATTTATTTTATTTATTTATTTATTGGAACTGCTCCATACACAAGACTAAAAGTCTTATTTTGCAGTATGGAACTGATTGTATTTAAAATTATAAAATCGTTAATAAATTAATAACTAATTACAAATTTTCTTTATATAAAATGCAAAGAACAATAAGATTAAAATTAAAGAATAAAGTTGAAATATTTGAAATTTAATTTAATCAAATGTATTATAATATCAAATAATATTTAATGTTTTAAATTGTTATGCTGAAAACAGTTTAAAAATATTTTCTTTAAATTTTCGTGCGTTACTTAAAAGTTGAGAGCTATGGGGTATAGAATTCCAGAGAGATACTGCGAATATGTAGAAATGCCACTCCGATATTAAACTTTTATATCTAATTGATCTAATTCTTTTTCCCCTGCTTATATCTGAAATATAAAGTTTGTCGTACAGATGTTCCGGTTTGTGGGTATACACTATTTTATGTAAAAAAACTAAAACTCTTATATTTAAAAGATTATCTAAAGAAACGCCATATAGCTGCGATGAAAACAAAGATACACTAGAACGTCTATTAAGTCCATACACATATCTGATTATGTTGTTAAATGCAACGTTCAATTTCCTTTTACTAATTGTATCACATTTCGCAAATAGCTCACAACCATACAGTAAAACAGGCATCAGATAAGTTTTGGCAAGTAGGATTCTTATTTTCATAGGTGTACAATGCTGGGTTTGCCACAGAGTTCTAGTCATAGAGAAAGTACGACCACAGGCAAAGTTAATATGGTTCGACCACCTAAGAGTGTCATTAAAAAAAATACCTAGATTCTTAGCAGATTTAACGATTTCAATTTTCTGATTATTTATAATTATATTAGGTGTAATATTTAGTTTGGAAAGTCGCTTTTGAATTACAATGCATTTTGATTTTTTCGGATTTATCTCTAATCCATTTGCCGTTGCCCATGTATAAATACGATGGAGTTGCTGATTAATAGAGACAATACACTGGTCGATTAGGGCATTACTACAGCTGGTATAAAGCTGAACGTCATCCGCATACATTGTTACATTACAATTTGTTAAAATGCCTGGGAGGTCATTTGAGTACAATGAGAATAATAGTGGCCCAACAATGGACCCCTGAGGTACGCCCCTTGCTACAGGCAGTGTCATTGAATTTTGGATTCTAGTTTCAACATACTGATACCTGCCACGTAAGTATGTTGACAATAACTGAGTAGCGGTCGAAGAAAAATTAAAAAAGTTTTTAAGTTTGTAACAAAGAATGTTATGATCCACGGTATCAAACGCTTTTGAATGATCTAAAAGTATTAAGAATGTAGTCTTGCCATCATCAAGTTTCTCCCTAATCTCCTCTGTAACATCAACTAAGGCTGTTAGGCAGCTGTGTTTCCTCCTGAACCCAGATTGACGATCTGTTAGCAAGTTATTGTCATCCAAGAAACTAGACATTTGTTTGTGCATAATACGCTCGAATACTTTAGAGAGAAATGGAAGAATAGCTATTGGTCTATAATCGGAACCAGCTTTGGGTATAGGAATGATTTTAGCTATTTTCCAATTCGATGGGAAGTGGCTTGTAGTTAATATTTTGTTAAAGAAAAAAGTTATAATTGGAAGTAGCTGAGGTAAAAGAATCTTGAGAAACTTAGGATTAATCCCGTCCACTCCTATAGAGTTCGATTTTATAGACAATAAACTAGATAAAACGTCGCATTGGTCTACTGCAGCAAAAGAAAAAAAAAATTCAGCATCGTTATTCGAGTGACTATTGATATAGTAATCTTTATCTGCTTGAACCATAGGAACACTTAAAAACTTTGTATTAATTGTATCTGCATCAACCGAACATGGTTCTCGATGCGTAGATTTACCGATACCAACTTCGCGTATCGTTTGCCATGTTCTTTTGGAGCCAATGGCAGAAGAAAATTTTTCAGCATAAAAATTGGATTTGGCCTTTTTAATCATTTTATTTGTGTTTCTCTTAGCAGTCAGATAATCATCATGTAATGTTGTTGTTTTAAATCTTTTCCAACGTGCATAGACAAAATCTCTTTGATTGATACAATCTTTAATTTCAGAAGAAAACCAGGGTTTTTGTTTATTACTAATAATCTTCGATTTTATTGGTACAGTTAGATCGAACAGATAATTTATGTTTTGCTCCAGAAAAGAGAGTTGGTCATCCACAGAATTTAAACAATACAAAGCATTCCAATCAATATTAAAAAATTCTTCCTCAAGGAGTCTAAAATTGATGTTTTTAAAGTCTCGAAAAGTAATCCTCTCAACTTGTAAAACAAGTTGGAAATTGTAAGTCATGAAAATAAGATCATGCTTGGAAAAACATGATGCAGACAGTTGATCGTAGAGTAGTATATTAATTTCATTACTCACAAGAAACAAATCCAAAAGCGTATTAATAGTTGCAGTGAAGTGTGTAGGATGTAAGATATTAGGTGATATTAAACCAATCGAGGCACATTCATCAGAGAAACTACAATCTACCAGAAGGTTTGAATTAAAATCTCCTGCTATGATAACATCATCGTACAAAGCTGTTTGCGTTTCCAAAGTTCGAAAAAATCGCCTGGTACAAAGATTCTTATTAGGCCTGTAAACACTCCCTAAAAGCAATTTCCTACCTTCATTATTTACCTCGATAAATAGATACTCAATTAGATTCAGAGGATATGTATTATCTATGTCCTCAAAATCACAATTTTCCTTAGATGTACATTTGATGCTAAAAGAAATCCCCTTTTTTATGTACATAGCAACGCCGCCATATCCATCTTCTCTATCAACTCTACGTAAATTATATCCATTTAAGGAAACAGAAAAGTCTGTAATTTCGGAATCAACCCACGTTTCCGAAACAAATATAAAATCGACACCTGAGTTTTCAAAAATCAATCTAAATTCGTCAATCTTTTTCCTTAAGCTTTGAGCATTGATATGACATATTTTAATACCTTTCCTCTGATTGGCAAGGACCCTAACCATATTCGCAACATTATCCCTGGAATTTATTCTATAAGTATTGTTCATTTTTAAGTTTTAAAAATAATGATCGAGTAACGCACGAAGTAATAAGTTTGATAAAAAATTTATAGTTAACATTGTTTGTTGAAATATTAATTTGAAAAGAATTTAAAATTTGTATAAACGTATATAATAATGTTTTTAAAATGGTATAAAGTGTAAAAAATAAAACAAAATAGTTAGAAAATAAGATTTTAATAAGAAGTTGTATGAAAACGTTCATTAGCATTAGGTGCGGGTTCTGTTTCTCGAAATAAATCATCCAGATATTCTATATCATCAATTCTTATTATGTTGCTTTCCGCAGTCTTTTTAATATATACTAGACCACGCATACTAAAGGCACTGTGAAGACGATTTTCCTTTTTTAGTTTTATTGCCGCACGTAGAATGGTAAAATTATACTGAGTAAGATTTTCATTGACAAAAAATTTATTGTTTGAAGATTCTCCAAGGTGTTTTAAACAGAAATTAAAGCCTTTATTAATTTTACGGTAATAAGCAAATGATTTTAAAAAGTAGTTTTTGTCATATGGAGACCACATCTTAACAATTATAACCGCATCTTTACAGTTGTTTTTATTTTTGTTATTTGAGTTTTGTAACCGATAAATAGTTTTGACAGCAGGGACAGTTATATTTATTGTATTGCAAATTTTTTCAAATATTAAAAAGAGATTCTCATTTTCTTTATAAGGAATTTCATTTAAACGTAATCCGCAGGCAACGTTTTTATTTTCTTGCAGCTTTAATTTTGTTTTTAAGCTATTTATTTCAGTTTGCATACTTTTTATGTTATCCGCGACTATTTCTAATTGCTGCACTCTTTCAGTAACATTTTTTAGTTCAGTTTTAATGATGTTAAAACTCTTATCAAACATATTTAAGAGCTCTGTTTTGCACTCAGTTAGTTTATTGTTTATCATTGTCTCTATTTCTGTAGTTAATTTGTCGAAGCGTTTATCAATTATATTTAAAGATTTAAAAGGCGAATCTATGTTCGTTAACCGCGGACTCTTACTTGTATTACCAACGAAAGAGTTTTGAAATTTATCTCTTAATCGTTTTTGCGTGGGATTATTTGAAATAGTTGTAGTCGGTATAGGATTAAATTCAAGATCATTAAACTCTTCGTTATTAAATATTTCTTCCTGTGTTACATTTATTTCTTCTGTTGAACTCATTTCTTGTGTGCTGTTAAGTTTGTTTAAAGTTGATTTATTGTTATTGTTGTGGTTTTTATTATTACGTTTGCTTCTTCTCACTGATGATTTTTTCATATTAGAAAAAGGCATTGGACTTTGGACACCGTGTTTGTTTTGTTAAGTTTTGTTTTGTTTTTTGGTTTTAGCTCTTGATGTAAAATAAGAAAAGAGTGTTCTTACGTTTGTTGTTGGTAGAAACTTTAGATTGTGTTTGAATTGTTTTCGCTTTTACTTGAATTTTCGTTTTTAATAAAATTGTTTTTAAAATTTGTTTAAAATTGTTTTAAAATTATGTATAAAAGAACAACACTTATTGGATATATTTTTTCGTTTTTTTTCTTTGCTTATGAAAACTTTAATTTTTTATTTTTTTAATATAGTTGTTATAAATAAAAATTTTTTATTGTACATTCCGCTTTTCAATTTTTCACGTCCGCACCGCTTGACGGTTTTTATCAATTTACTCTTACTCTTACTCTTACTCTTACTCTTACTCTTACTCCTACTCTTACTGTTACTCTTACTCTTACTCTTACTCTTACTCTTACTCTTACTCTTACTCTTACTCTTTCTCTTACTCTTACTCTTACTCTTACTCTTACTCTTACTCTTACTCTTACTCTTACTCTTACTCTTACTCTTACTCTTACTCTTACTCTTACTCTTACTCTTACTCTTACTCTTACCCTTACCCTTACCCTTACTCTTACTCTTACTCTTACTCTTACTCTTACTCTTACTCTTACTCTTACTCTTACTCTTACTCTTACTCTTACTCTTACTCTTACTCTTACTCTTACTCTTACTCTTACTCTTACTCTTACTCTTACTCTTACTCTTACTCTTACTCTTACTCTTACTCTTACTCTTACTCTTACTCTTACTCTTACTCTTACTCTTACTCTTACTCTTACTCTTACTCTTACTCTTACTCTTACTCTTACTCTTACTCTTACTCTTACTCTTACTCTTACTCTTACTCTTACTCTTACTCTTACTCTTACTCTTATCTTACTCTTACTCTTACTCTTACTCTTACTCTTACTCTTACTCTTACTCTTACTCTTACTCTTACTCTTACTCTTACTCTTACTCTTACTCTTACTCTTACTCTTACTCTTACTCTTACTCTTACTCTTACTCTTACTCTTACTCTTACTCTTACTCTTACTCTTACTCTTACTCTTACTCTTACTCTTACTCTTACTCTTACTCTTACTCTTACTCTTACTCTTACTCTTACTCTTACTCTTACTCTTACTCTTACTCTTACTCTTACTCTTACTCTTACTCTTACTCTTACTCTTACTCTTACTCTTACTCTTACTCTTACTCTTACTCTTACTCTTACTCTTACTCTTACTCTTACTCTTACTCTTACTCTTACTCTTACTCTTACTCTTACTCTTACTCTTACTCTTACTCTTACTCTTACTCTTACTCTTACTCTTACTCTTACTCTTACTCTTACTCTTACTCTTACTCTTACTCTTACTCTTACTCTTACTCTTACTCTTACTCTTACTCTTACTCTTACTCTTACTCTTACTCTTACTCTTACTCTTACTCTTACTCTTACTCTTACTCTTACTCTTACTCTTACTCTTACTCTTACTCTTACTCTTACTCTTACTCTTACTCTTACTCTTACTCTTACTCTTACTCTTACTCTTACTCTTACTCTTACTCTTACTCTTACTCTTACTCTTACTCTTACTCTTACTCTTACTCTTACTCTTACTCTTACTCTTACTCTTACTCTTACTCTTACTCTTACTCTTACTCTTACTCTTACTCTTACTCTTACTCTTACTCTTACTCTTACTCTTACTCTTACTCTTACTCTTACTCTTACTCTTACTCTTACTCTTACTCTTACTTACTCTTACTCTTACTCTTACTCTTACTCTTACTCTTACTCTTACTCTTACTCTTACTCTTACTCTTACTCTTACTCTTACTCTTACTCTTACTCTTACTCTTACTCTTACTCTTACTCTTACTCTTACTCTTACTCTTACTCTTACTCTTACTCTTACTCTTACTCTTACTCTTACTCTTACTCTTACTCTTACTCTTACTCTTACTCTTACTCTTACTCTTACTCTTACTCTTACTCTTACTCTTACTCTTACTCTTACTCTTACTCTTACTCTTACTCTTACTCTTACTCTTACTCTTACTCTTACTCTTACTCTTACTCTTACTCTTACTCTTACTCTTACTCTTACTCTTACTCTTACTCTTACTCTTACTCTTACTCTTACTCTTACTCTTACTCTTACTCTTACTCTTACTCTTACTCTTACTCTTACTCTTACTCTTACTCTTACTCTTACTCTTACTCTTACTCTTACTCTTACTCTTACTCTTACTCTTACTCTTACTCTTACTCTTACTCTTACTCTTACTCTTACTCTTACTCTTACTCTTACTCTTACTCTTACTCTTACTCTTACTCTTACTCTTACTCTTACTCTTACTCTTACTCTTACTCTTACTCTTACTCTTACTCTTACTCTTACTCTTACTCTTACTCTTACTCTTACTCTTACTCTTACTCTTACTCTTACTCTTACTCTTACTCTTACTCTTACTCTTACTCTTACTCTTACTCTTACTCTTACTCTTACTCTTACTCTTACTCTTACTCTTACTCTTACTCTTACTCTTACTCTTACTCTTACTCTTACTCTTACTCTTACTCTTACTCTTACTCTTACTCTTACTCTTACTCTTACTCTTACTCTTACTCTTACTCTTACTCTTACTCTTAATCTTACTCTTACTCTTACTCTTACTCTTACTCTTACTCTTACTCTTACTCTTACTCTTACTCTTACTCTTACTCTTACTCTTACTCTTACTCTTACTCTTACTCTTACTCTTACTCTTACTCTTACTCTTACTCTTACTCTTACTCTTACTCTTACTCTTACTCTTACTCTTACTCTTACTCTTACTCTTACTCTTACTCTTACTCTTACTCTTACTCTTACTCTTACTCTTACTCTTACTCTTACTCTTACTCTTACTCTTACTCTTACTCTTACTCTTACTCTTACTCTTACTCTTACTCTTACTCTTACTCTTACTCTTACTCTTACTCTTACTCTTACTCTTACTCTTACTCTTACTCTTACTCTTACTCTTACTCTTACTCTTACTCTTACTCTTACTCTTACTCTTACTCTTACTCTTACTCTTACTCTTACTCTTACTCTTACTCTTACTCTTACTCTTACTCTTACTCTTACTCTTACTCTTACTCTTACTCTTACTCTTACTCTTACTCTTACTCTTACTCTTACTCTTACTCTTACTCTTACTCTTACTCTTACTCTTACTCTTACTCTTACTCTTACTCTTACTCTTACTCTTACTCTTACTCTTACTCTTACTCTTACTCTTACTCTTACTCTTACTCTTACTCTTACTCTTACTCTTACTCTTACTCTTACTCTTACTCTTACTCTTACTCTTACTCTTACTCTTACTCTTACTCTTACTCTTACTCTTACTCTTACTCTTACTCTTACTCTTACTCTTACTCTTACTCTTACTCTTACTCTTACTCTTACTCTTACTCTTACTCTTACTCTTACTCTTACTCTTACTCTTACTCTTACTCTTACTCTTACTCTTACTCTTACTCTTACTCTTACTCTTACTCTTACTCTACTCTTACTCTTACTCTTACTCTTACTCTTACTCTTACTCTTACTCTTACTCTTACTCTTACTCTTACTCTTACTCTTACTCTTACTCTTACTCTTACTCTTACTCTTACTCTTACTCTTACTCTTACTCTTACTCTTACTCTTACTCTTACTCTTACTCTTACTCTTACTCTTACCTTACTCTTACTCTTACTCTTACTCTTACTCTTACTCTTACTCTTACTCTTACTCTTACTCTTACTCTTACTCTTACTCTTACTCTTACTCTTACTCTTACTCTTACTCTTACTCTTACTCTTACTCTTACTCTTACTCTTACTCTTACTCTTACTCTTACTCTTACTCTTACTCTTACTCTTACTCTTACTCTTACTCTTACTCTTACTCTTACTCTTACTCTTACTCTTACTCTTACTCTTACTCTTACTCTTACTCTTACTCTTACTCTTACTCTTACTCTTACTCTTACTCTTACTCTTACTCTTACTCTTACTCTTACTCTTACTCTTACTCTTACTCTTACTCTTACTCTTACTCTTACTCTTACTCTTACTCTTACTCTTACTCTTACTCTTACTCTACTCTTACTCTTACTCTTACTCTTACTCTTACTCTTACTCTTACTCTTACTCTTACTCTTACTCTTACTCTTACTCTTACTCTTACTCTTACTCTTACTCTTACTCTTACTCTTACTCTTACTCTTACTCTTACTCTTACTCTTACTCTTACTCTTACTCTTACTCTTACTCTTACTCTTACTCTTACTCTTACTCTTACTCTTACTCTTACTCTTACTCTTACTCTTACTCTTACTCTTACTCTTACTCTTACTCTTACTCTTACTCTTACTCTTACTCTTACTCTTACTCTTACTCTTACTCTTACTCTTACTCTTACTCTTACTCTTACTTACTTTACTCTTACTCTTACTCTTACTCTTACTCTTACTCTTACTCTTACTCTTACTCTTACTCTTACTCTTACTCTTACTCTTACTCTTACTCTTACTTACTCTTACTCTTACTCTTACTCTTACTCTTACTCTTACTCTTACTCTTACTCTTACTCTTACTCTTACTCTTACTCTTACTCTTACTCTTACTCTTACTCTTACTCTTACTCTTACTCTTACTCTTACTCTTACTCTTACTCTTACTCTTACTCTTACTCTTACTCTTACTCTTACTCTTACTCTTACTCTTACTCTTACTCTTACTCTTACTCTTACTCTTACTCTTACTCTTACTCTTACTCTTACTCTTACTCTTACTCTTACTCTTACTCTTACTCTTACTCTTACTCTTACTCTTACTCTTACTCTTACTCTTACTCTTACTCTTACTCTTACTCTTACTCTTACTCTTACTCTTACTCTTACTCTTACTCTTACTCTTACTCTTACTCTTACTCTTACTCTTACTCTTACTCTTAATCTTACTCTTACTCTTACTCTTACTCTTACTCTTACTCTTACTCTTACTCTTACTCTTACTCTTACTCTTACTCTTACTCTTACTCTTACTCTTACTCTTACTCTTACTCTTACTCTTACTCTTACTCTTACTCTACTCTTACTCTTACTCTTACTCTTACTCTTACTCTTACTCTTACTCTTACTCTTACTCTTACTCTTACTCTTACTCTTACTCTTACTCTTACTCTTACTCTTACTCTTACTCTTACTCTTACTCTTACTCTTACTCTTACTCTTACTCTTACTCTTACTCTTACTCTTACTCTTACTCTTACTCTTACTCTTACTCTTACTCTTACTCTTACTCTTACTCTTACTCTTACTCTTACTCTTACTCTTACTCTTACTCTTACTCTTACTCTTACTCTTACTCTTACTCTTACTCTTACTCTTACTCTTACTCTTACTCTTACTCTTACTCTTACTCTTACTCTTACTCTTACTCTTACTCTTACTCTTACTCTTACTCTTACTCTTACTCTTACTCTTACTCTTACTCTTACTCTTACTCTTACTCTTACTCTTACTCTTACTCTTACTCTTACTCTTACTCTTACTCTTACTCTTACTCTTACTCTTACTCTTACTCTTACTCTTACTCTTACTCTTACTCTTACTCTTACTCTTACTCTTACTCTTACTCTTACTCTTACTCTTACTCTTACTCTTACTCTTACTCTTACTCTTACTCTTACTCTTACTCTTACTCTTACTCTTACTCTTACTCTTACTCTTACTCTTACTCTTACTCTTACTCTTACTCTTACTCTTACTCTTACTCTTACTCTTACTCTTACTCTTACTCTTACTCTTACTCTTACTCTTACTCTTACTCTTACTCTTACTCTTACTCTTACTCTTACTCTTACTCTTACTCTTACTCTTACTCTTACTCTTACTCTTACTCTTACTCTTACTCTTACTCTTACTCTTACTCTTACTCTTACTCTTACTCTTACTCTTACTCTTACTCTTACTCTTACTCTTACTCTTACTCTTACTCTTACTCTTACTCTTACTCTTACTCTTACTCTTACTCTTACTCTTACTCTTACTGTTCATGCCAATGAACATAAATTGCGAACCCTGCTACGCATTAACGCCCCATAACGCAGTAAAAAACGAACGGTCACAGAACATAAAACAAAAACTAGTAAGAGTGTTAAATTCAGCTGTGCCGAATCTTTGATACCCTCCACCTCGGTTTGAGTCTTGATAATAAATGTAAATGAAAAAATAAACAATTTGTTAAACTTAATACCAAATTATTTCAGCAAATTCTTTGGGTTGGTTTTCGTCTTTTCATCGTGGTTGCTGATCGGCATGCATTTAGGTTATATACCTATATGCATGCGTTTCCGGTTGTATGACATAACTTCTCGTTTAATTTAGTTTTGGAATACGTAGAGAATAAAGTTATAATAATAAATATTCAAATTAGGGATGCCAAACGCAAAAAACCAAATGTCCCAAACATTTTAAATAAAATAATTTGTTCTCTTTATTTTCTGCAAAACTTCAAATTTTCATCCAAAAAAATTGTGAAAATTTATATATAAAAAATAACATTCTAATCAAATTGCGTTTATTTTTGTAACAGTTTTTATGTTTGCAATTCTTAAATATCATTTGAAGTTTTCTAAAATTCATTGAATTTAAATTAATGTTTTCTGTAGTGTGATTCTGTAAATTTCAACGATCCGACAATCGCAAAATATATCGACAGCTATGTATTGTTGATTGCACTAAGGATTAAGTGATTCACTAAGTACATACATCTTAACGACAGTCGACAAATCTATTTTTCTATTTATTTAAATTGTAAACGAGTGGCATCTCTGTCAAAATAAGCGAAAAACACAAAGAATAGAAAAAAACAAATTACTTCGTGTTTGACAGGATGATTTTATGTTTATGTTTAATATCTTTATTTTTTTTACTAATATGTCTGTGTATTTATTTGAAAATTAAATAATGAATTGAATATGCTATTTAATTTTTTTATATATATAAAAAAGTTTTTTAATTAAAGCAAAATATTTTAACTATTTTGTGATTTTTATTGATGTATGACGACATTTCAACCTAAAAATTTAAGTTTTTATTGATTGAATAAACAACACAAATATGGTTTAGATAACAACAACAGCTGACTTTAACAATAGCGAATATCGTTTAAAAATTTTATTGATAATTTTGCAATTTTCTTTTTTTAACGATTCGACTATCGTTAAAAGAAGTTGCTGAATCGCTATACTGAAAAGCTATTAATTTCTCCTGAATGTCAATATTTTTTTTAAAATTTAAAAATTTTTTAAATGTAAACATAGGTATTTGGTGTTTTTTTTTTTTTTTGGAATTTCAATTTGTGTTTAACGAATAAAATTTATATATTAAAGATGCAATTGATGTCTTCTAAATTTAAAATTATTATTTCCGACGTTTTGATATGATTTTCTGAAATTCAATTAATTGTAATTTATAATTGGCAATTTTTAATTCCAGTTTTTATAATTGATATTTTCTTAAATTTGAATGGAAAATTTAAAAAGTGCAATTTTGTATTTATGTGTATAATAATGCTTTAGTAATTATAAACAATTTTTAAAAATTAGATGTAATCGCAATCAGATATTTTGTAGGTAAAGCAGAATAATAATTCTATATAACTATGTAGAATTGTTTTGAAAGCAAAAAACTCATTGATGAACTCGGTAACTCTATTTTGTAAAGACAACAAAAAGTTAATATGCCAAACTTATGTTCATATTTGTAAAAGAATAATGAAAATACATATGAAATAAAGGACCAGCCCGTGTATACTCTTAACATTGTCGTGTATGATATCCAGTTGAAAATATTAACATTCATGTTAAAATAGAAATAACTATTGCAAAGCTAATTAGAACAAACAAAAATTGTGGCGCCATCTACTGTGGCATAGTCACGCTGAGCAAAATGAAGTGACACTCTGTTAATGCAAAAGAAATGTATTTTCCTCACAACAAAATATTGCAGAATTTTATGTTAATAAAATAATATACCGACTTATTTCTAACATGCAGTTGTTATGGATATACATATATAATATATGTATATTATTTGTATTATTTAATAGGTTTATATAAATTTATAAATAAATTTATACATAAAATTTTTTTTTGCTATATTTACATTATTTTTTTTTTATTAACAACTAGGTATTTTAGCAATCATCATATTTTTCATTTTTTTTTTATTTTTCAGAGATTTCCCTGGACCTGTTCCACCGATTTTAATGATTTTTGAAATAGAAATCTTCCCATGAATTTGGTGAATCATTCTCACTAAAACTGATCACTGTAACTGCACTATTCAGGGCGTGATCGTGACAAGAACAACATAGAAAATTATATTTTTTCAAGACTTTTTTTAGTTCTTCATTCAAATCTCGGGCCCTAATTGACCGATTTGGACGATTTTAAATAGCAAACTTTTCAGGATAATAATGAATCATTTTTTATGTCAACGAGCACCCTAGCTGCCCGATTGATGCCGTCATCGTGATTTCCACAGACGGACAGACGGACATCGCTATATCAACTCCGGTTGTTATAAGGATCACAAATATATATATTTTCTGGGGTCCAAAATTTTTTTTCTAATTATTACAAACGGAATGACAAACTTATATATATCCTCTGCACACTGGAGTGGAGGGTATAAAAATAGACAAGAAAACCTCTATGTTTACGCGTATAGTGCGTGAACACGCCGATTGTTGGCTTAACGAAACACTCTCTTTGACTCAAACGGCTTATCGTTGCCTTTTGAGATGCCTTTCAGATGGTGTCTTGTTAAGCCAACAGATCAATACTTGTGTATCACCCCAAACAGAAGGTACGTTTCAACCCCAAAAATCTTTATATAAAACACTATATATAAAGTGTTCTTTTTGTAACGATTTCTGAAAAAAACTCTAACCCCAATTTGTTTTCATTTTTTCGCAACATTTTTTCCTGGCAAATATTTTACGAGAAAAACATTTGGTCCAACCGAACCGGATAAGAACCGAGACCCCGTTCACGTAAAATAATTTCCATGAAAAATTGTTTTATTTTCAGAAATACAGACATCAAATTTGCTGCGGAGCATTAAAGTTGTTTGGAAATAAAGGTTATCCCGCATATAAATAAATATTTAAAGTTACCCCCGGTTTTTAAAAAATATATATACATAAGAAAAGGAAAAGGTATGTGGTTTTTTTTGAATTTATATACATTTAAAAATCATAAAAGTGAATAAGTGCAAAAGTGTGACAACATAAAATATAAAGTGCTGTGTTAAGTAAATATACTCGTACATAGTGTAAATCCGTTAAAGTTTTATATTAAAAATATACCAACAAAACCCGCGCATAAAAAACCAATAAGAAACTAATACTCCCGCTGTTAACTCTATGTATTTCAGAAATTTCGTATTTTTTTAAATTTTCTCTTATAAACAAAAAAAAAAAGTGCGTTTGGTTAGCTCTTGTTTTGTGTGGCTTAACAATCTCTTATTTCGATAGTTCGTGTTAAGCTGTTAATATACCACTACAAATATAGCAAAAAAGAGAATAAAAAAAAAGAACTTTGTTCGTTAGTAAATTATAAACAAACGTACATTAGGGAGGCGTTTTTTTTTTTGGTTGTGCTCGTAAAGTATAATTAGAGTTTTTAATAATACTTTCAAAACTCATCCAAAAAATTTGATTTAAGCTTAATATTTTTTTTTTAATAAATATATAGTTGTGTGCGGTGCATAAATTTTTTATGTTTTTTCTTTTGTAATACGGATAAACGGATAACTTAACATAATAGGTTTTATTGTTGGTTTCTTATATATATGTTGTCACACAAGGTGCATTAGTGTTGCAACGTTTCCAACAAGACAAATACCCGAATACAAGTGATACTTTGTGATTAAATTTGTGTTAAATATTTAATTTCTCAATCATTCGGAGTGAAATAAAAACACAGTGAAAACCCGAAGTGATACTTTGCAACACTTTTGTAAATTAAGTTTTTTTTATACCTTTTAAAAAAATAGTGATTTACACTGGGAAACAAAATTATTGTTTGGCATTGATCAAAAGGGTGTTTAAATAAAAATCGATTTTTTTTTCCAAGTTTTCGATACACTTAGACAATAGTTAGTGTAAAACATTTTTTTATATTTATACATATGTTTGTACGATTTTTTTTTAAATTGTTCGGATATTCTGCGACAAGTTATTGCGATTTTTTCCCCTCGATATTTGTTTTAAAATTTTCGGCAATTGTTACCCGTTTGTTGAAAATTTATTATTTTTTCGATTTTGTAACTTTTTCGTACAAATTTTTTGCTAGAACCTTCTCGAGTCTAGTATTATTTTTTTTTTCCTTCACAAAAATTATTCCGTTTTTTGTTAATTACCGATAAAATAACCAGAAACTGATTTAAAAATGTCAGACATTTCCGATTTGGTTAAATATTCTGACCGCTTAACTGAATTCGAGGCATTTATTGCTGGTATTGCTTCAGCGGATCACAGTATCGGTTCATTAGGTGTTCACGAGAAGGAGTTAAACCGTTTGTGGGAAGCCGTTCGGGCATCCTACGAGTCCATACCGCTAGAATCGGAAACAAATAAGAAGCTCATTAAGGAGATAAAGCAGAGATATATGACCTCTTACACGATATATATTCGATGTATTTCGTTTGTTTCCGATAATTTAGAGCGGTTAAAAACACATTCTCTAAAAGAAAAGGCGAATGAAAATTTGCAATTTTCTGCCCCTGCGGTTCATTTACCTCCGTGCGATACTGAAATTTTCTATGGAGATTATGTAAATTGGCCAACTTTTAGAGACATGTTTTCGGCTTTGTACAAGAATAATCCCCGTTTAAGCCCCGTTGAAAAATTGTACTATCTGTTGCAAAAAACTATAGGCGAGGCGCATAATATTATCCGAACTTGTCCTTTAACCAATGATGGTTTTGCCCTCGCTTGGCAAAATTTGATGGACAGGTATGAGAATAAGCGAGTTCTCATAAATGCGCAATTGAAAATTCTTTTCAATATTTCCCCCGTAACTCGTGAAACAGGCCCTAGCTTAAAAAATTTGCAAAGAACCATAAACGATTGTATTACGAATCTTTCATTACTTAACGTGAACACCGACACTTGGCATGTTATATTTGTTTATATTTGCTCAACAAAATTACCCGAAAGTACGCTAACAGCATGTTTTTATAAAGCGAATAGAAAAACAGGCGACGAATCGTCTGTAGACGATAATGTTTGAAAATGGGTTTTTATAACTCACACGAATTCGTTCTTTTAGCTTTACGTTTCTTACGTTAGAAAAACAGCTGACTTATGTTTACTTAAAATAATAATTGATTTTTTTAACAAAAAAAAAAAAAAATTACAAATCTTAAAAAAATTGAAATGTTTGGAACAATTGCGCTTAATTTTGACAATTATAGTGATAGCGCGACACGATTATGTCGCAAAAGATTGCGAGATGCAACAAACATCCTCGATATTCCGGAGGAGTGGTAAGTTTATTTTGATATTCTTTGCAACTAACTTTGTTGTTGTTTTATTAGGTTTGTAGCAAGTTTCCGAATTAACAAAGAAGTATTTATTAAGTTGATGGAAGAAATGGAACCCAAAATGAAACTTTCATACAGAAGTACGCACATTCCTCCAACAAACAAGCTAGCAACATTTCTTACATTTCTAGCAACAGGCAGCTACCAGGCATCTATTGGCAATGAATATGTTTCCTCTATGTCGAAATCAGAAGTTTCAAAAGCCATAAATGAATGCCTAAATATTTTTGAGGAGAACTTGTGTAGCAAATGGATTAATTTAGAAAAATCCACGGAAGAGGAAAGTGCTGCAAAAGAACATTTTTATAATGTTGTTGGTATGCCGGGCGTTGTAGGCTGCGTCGATGGAACACATGTTCGCATAAAATCACCAGGAAATCATCTTAAACATTTATATTATAATAGAAAAGGTTTCTACAGCATCAATGTAATGGTGGTAAGATTTTGGTTCTGTTAAAGTTTTAGCTATTCTTTCCACAATTTTTTCTAATTGTTCCGTAATGTAACATTTTTAGGTTTGTGATCATAATATGGTCATCACATATGTGGATGCCAGGCACCCTGGCTCTAATCATGATGCTTTCGTTTGGGAACAGAGTTCAGCGAATCATTATTTTCAATCAAACTATTTGAGAGGTAAAAGAAACACCTGTCTACTTGGTATGTATATAAAATACGTTCAAAAAGATTAAAAGCGTTACTATTAAAAGCGTTACTATTTCAAAATAGGTGATTCTGGATACAAGTTACAGCCATATATGATGACCCCTTATAGAAGTCCCACAGATCCACATGAGAGTCGGTACAATGAGAGACATTGCAAGGGAAGGAATATAATTGAACGAGTAATTGGTGTTTTAAAAAATAGGTTCAGATGTATAATTGGATCAAGAGGATTACACTATAGTCCTGAGAAAACAACAAAAATCGTAAATGCGTATTCTGCTCTACACAACATATGTATTTTTTATAAAAATAATTGGCTTCTGTCTGATTTTGGGAACGAAAGTGATGATGAAGATCGCATAGAAACAACGTTTGAACGGCAGCAAATACTATTAGAAATGATATTGCAAGACACATATCATAATTAACTAAACAAATAAATATACTTAAAAATATTTAAGTACAATATAATATTATTGTACTTAAAAAAGGTGTATCGTTTAACTAAAATTAAAAATAGATTTTTTTTAAATCAAAATAATATTAAAAATATTTGTTTCTGAAAATTCATCAATCTATACTAATATAATAAAGAGGTAATGTGTGTTTGTTTGTTTGTTTGTTTGTTTGTTTGTTTGTTTGTTTGTAGGGGGTAATCTCCGTAACTAGCCATCTGATCTTCCTGAAATTTTCACAAAGTCTTACTGCGGATATGGGAAGTGCTATAGGCTATAATTTTTTTAATATTTTTAGTGGGCGTGGCACCTCCCACACAAAGTAAATTTTTAATATCATATACATATATTGAGTACCATGACAGGGAGAGCTTTGCAAATTTGTGTGAGGTCACCTATTGTTAATATTAGTAGCCGCGCCGGAAATGGGCCGGATCGGAGAAGTGGGCGTGGTACCTCCCATACAAGTAATAATTCAATGTTATATATCTCGAGTACTATGATAGAGAGAGCTTTTAAAATTTGTCTGATGGCACCTATTATTAATGTGAGCAGTCGGACAAAAAATGGGCGCTATTGGACCAATAGGCGTGGCACCTGCCATACAAATAAAATATAAAATGCCATATATCTGGAGTACTGTTATAGTGAGAGTCTTGGGACTTTGTGTGAACCCATAAGTTATTCATATGATTAGTTAGACAAAAAATGGGCGTGATCGGAACAGTGGGCGTGGCACCGCCCGTACAAAGTAAATATATGATATCATATAACTGGTGTACTAAAAGAGGGAAGCTTTGGCACTTTGCACGACACCATCAGATCTTAGTATGAGTAGTCAGACAAAAAATTGGCGGGTTCACACCAATGGGCGTGGAGCTCCCCATGCAAAGTAACTATTAAATGTCAAATATTTGGAGTACTGTAAAAGAGAGAGCTTTGTGGCTTTGCGTGACCCCATAGGTTCTTTGTGTGATTAGTCGAACAAAAAAATGGGCATGATAGAAGCAGTGGGCGTAGCACCGCCCATGCAAAGTAGATATCTAATATCATATAACTGGGAAAGGCTCGACATTTTGCACGAGTCCCTCAGATATTAATATGAGTAGTCCAATAAAAATTGGGCGGGATGGGATAAGTGGGCGTGGCACCTCCTATATCAAAAATATGATGTACTACGAAAGCTACAGTCTTTTGACAAGTACATTAGTTATCAATGTGATTTGTCGTGGAAAATATATTGTCAAAATCAAAAATCGCGAAAACAAAAAACATATTCAAAAAAAAAAGAATTAAAGAGGTAATGTGTTTGTTTGTTTCTAGGAGGTAATCTCCGTAACGACTTATCTGATCTTCCTGAAATTTTCACTGATTCTTACTGCGGATATCGGAAGTGCTACAGGCTGTATTTTTTTTAATATTTTTAGTGGGCGTGGCACCTCCCATTCAAAGTAAATTTTTAATATCATATATATAAAGTACTATGATAGAGAGAGCTTTGAAAATTTATCTTAGGTCATCTATTATTAACGTGAGTAGTCAGACAAAAAAATGGGCGGGATTGGACAAATGCGCATGGTACCCCTATACAAACTTAATATTAAATGTGATATATCTGAATTACTGTGTTAGTGAGAGCCTTGGGACTTGCGTGAGCCTTTTCGTAACAATTCGGAAGGGGGGGGAGGGGGAGGGTGTAGCGAAGCGCACCGGGTTACATCTAGTATAATATAATATAATATAATATAATATAATATAATATAATATAATATAATATAATATAATATAATATAATATAATATAATATAATATAATATAATATAATATAATATAATATAATATAATATAATATAATATAATATAATATAATATAATATAATATAATATAATATAATATAATATAATATAATATAATATAATATAATATAATATAATATAATATAATATAATATAATATAATATAATATAATATAATATAATATAATATAATATAATATAATATAATATAATATAATATAATATAATATAATATAATATAATATAATATAATATAATATAATATAATATAATATAATATAATATAATATAATATAATATAATATAATATAATATAATATAATATAATATAATATAATATAATATAATATAATATAATATAATATAATATAATATAATATAATATAATATAATATAATATAATATAATATAATATAATATAATATAATATAATATAATATAATATAATATAATATAATATAATATAATATAATATAATATAATATAATATAATATAATATAATATAATATAATATAATATAATATAATATAATATAATATAATATAATATAATATAATATAATATAATATAATATAATATAATATAATATAATATAATATAATATAATATAATATAATATAATATAATATAATATAATATAATATAATATAATATAATATAATATAATATAATATAATATAATATAATATAATATAATATAATATAATATAATATAATATAATATAATATAATATAATATAATATAATATAATATAATATAATATAATATAATATAATATAATATAATCTATACTAATATAATAAAGAGGTAATGTGTGTTTGTTTGTTTGTTTGTTTGTTTGTTTGTTTGTTTGTTTGTTTGTTTGTAGGGGGTAATCTCCGTAACTAGCCATCTGATCTTCCTGAAATTTTCACAAAGTCTTACTGCGGATATGGGAAGTGCTATAGGCTATAATTTTTTTAATATTTTTAGTGGGCGTGGCACCTCCCACACAAAGTAAATTTTTAATATCATATACATATATTGAGTACCATGACAGGGAGAGCTTTGCAAATTTGTGTGAGGTCACCTATTGTTAATATTAGTAGCCGCGCCGGAAATGGGCCGGATCGGAGAAGTGGGCGTGGTACCTCCCATACAAGTAATAATTCAATGTTATATATCTCGAGTACTATGATAGAGAGAGCTTTTAAAATTTGTCTGATGGCACCTATTATTAATGTGAGCAGTCGGACAAAAAATGGGCGCTATTGGACCAATAGGCGTGGCACCTGCCATACAAATAAAATATAAAATGCCATATATCTGGAGTACTGTTATAGTGAGAGTCTTGGGACTTTGTGTGAACCCATAAGTTATTCATATGATTAGTTAGACAAAAAATGGGCGTGATCGGAACAGTGGGCGTGGCACCGCCCGTACAAAGTAAATATATGATATCATATAACTGGTGTACTAAAAGAGGGAAGCTTTGGCACTTTGCACGACACCATCAGATCTTAGTATGAGTAGTCAGACAAAAAATTGGCGGGTTCACACCAATGGGCGTGGAGCTCCCCATGCAAAGTAACTATTAAATGTCAAATATTTGGAGTACTGTAAAAGAGAGAGCTTTGTGGCTTTGCGTGACCCCATAGGTTCTTTGTGTGATTAGTCGAACAAAAAAATGGGCATGATAGAAGCAGTGGGCGTAGCACCGCCCATGCAAAGTAGATATCTAATATCATATAACTGGGAAAGGCTCGACATTTTGCACGAGTCCCTCAGATATTAATATGAGTAGTCCAATAAAAATTGGGCGGGATGGGATAAGTGGGCGTGGCACCTCCTATATCAAAAATATGATGTACTACGAAAGCTACAGTCTTTTGACAAGTACATTAGTTATCAATGTGATTTGTCGTGGAAAATATATTGTCAAAATCAAAAATCGCGAAAACAAAAAACATATTCAAAAAAAAAAGAATTAAAGAGGTAATGTGTTTGTTTGTTTCTAGGAGGTAATCTCCGTAACGACTTATCTGATCTTCCTGAAATTTTCACTGATTCTTACTGCGGATATCGGAAGTGCTACAGGCTGTATTTTTTTTAATATTTTTAGTGGGCGTGGCACCTCCCATTCAAAGTAAATTTTTAATATCATATATATAAAGTACTATGATAGAGAGAGCTTTGAAAATTTATCTTAGGTCATCTATTATTAACGTGAGTAGTCAGACAAAAAAATGGGCGGGATTGGACAAATGCGCATGGTACCCCTATACAAACTTAATATTAAATGTGATATATCTGAATTACTGTGTTAGTGAGAGCCTTGGGACTTGCGTGAGCCTTTTCGTAACAATTCGGAAGGGGGGGGAGGGGGAGGGTGTAGCGAAGCGCACCGGGTTACATCTAGTTTATTATAAAAGAATAATTTAAAAGCAATTAAAAATCTAAAAACAAAAAAATTCGAACACATTAAAACAAAACTAAAAAAAGCGTTATATTTGATAAAATCCACAAGTATTAATGAAGTTGGAAACGAAAATGAGTTCTATATATCTGAACCCCCTTTAATATAATTAACAACGTCCCGCAACGCAACAGCCATTGCTTGTGTTGCATCTGCAATTGTTATTAATGCCTCAGCCTGCATTGTTCCTGCTTCAGCAATAGCTTTTGCGGCTTCAGCTTGAGTTTTCATTGCTCCAAATATGTCTTCTTGTGTTTGGACTTGTTGTCGTAAAAGCCTAAGCTGCTCATCGCGGTCATCTATCAGTTTTTTTCTCTTTCCCAGAAGGGATGATTGTCGCTGTTGAGATACAGTTGACCGTCGAGATGGTGGAACAACTTGTCGTTGAGAGACAGTGGGTGTCGTTGTTTTGTGTGGCTGTGGGTTTTGTAGTGTCGTTATTGTAACTGGTTCTTCGTTTGTTGGTCCTCGTTCAGAAGCAGCTGCTGACAATATTGGTGAGGGTTGTCGTTGCTGATGATGTAGTGTGGTTGGTACGTCTTGACATTTTTTAGCAATAACTACGACCCCGTCGCTTCGTCTTGATAGTGTTTCTTGCAAACTATCATTTAAGATTTCTTCAAAGTTGCATTCTTTGGACTTTAAGGATTTGTTCACTCCAAAAACATTACCACTAGGTGCAGCTGCTGCTGATAAGTGTAAAATTCTGTCTACACACAGTTCTAACTCACTTAAACTTTGCATTCGATTCGGCCCCCCACCAGTCGCATGCATATTTTTCTTGTTTTCACTAATTTTTATCTTGGTGCGGCTTTTCAAGTCTGCCCAAACCTAAAAATAAGTAATAACTACATATAATAAATACATATATATATATATATATATATTATTATATTGTATTATATATAATATAATATAGATTATATTATAATATATATTATATTATAATAAATTCGATAACTTTATACTATAATAAAAACCTTTTTCCACTTTTCCGCAGTTCTTTCTGGTGGACCATAGGTGTTCACTTTTTGTGCAATATTTTCCCAAGTCTGGTCCGATGCAGCTTTGCTACTTCCAAATGTAGGTACTCCTCTAGCCAAATCAATATTTTCCTCCAGTGAATTAACCAAAACTTGAAATTGATGACTGGAGGTTTTCTTTGTGCTAATATGTATATGAAGAAATGTATACGTGTATATTATTTAATTCAAATTACATATGTATAATTAATATTTACATTTTTTTTTGTGCTGAATCCATGTTAAATAAATTATATTTTATTTTTTTTTTATTTTAAATTTGAAGAACGTATAAAAATTTGTTTAACGAACGATAATTTTCAATCGTCTGATTTTGACGTTTTTGACATAGCATTTCTTGTTATAAAAACCAAATATTCCAGCAAATCATTATGTTTTCGTTCTTTAAAATTGACATTCGCTTTACAAAGACTGAAATGGGCCTTTGTTCGTTGTTTTGACGAAACGAATGAGCCAAACGTTTTATAAAAACATGCTATAAGTCTTTGGGAACAATCGATGAAACGCGACAATAATATGCCAATGTGGGACGAAATGGATAAGTTTTTAACCACACGTTACCAAACACTTGAATCTGTTTACGATATAAAAGGTGCTCATACCAATACCCCGAATTATCCCCCGAGAAATGTAAACACAAGTGTAGGTAATTTTAGAAGATCCTTTAATGATTCGAAAAGGATAAACAGTTTTGCGATTAAGGCAAGTACTAGTCAATCGGTCACTTTGTCAAGAATAGCATCCGTTACGATTATGTCCCACCTTTTTAAAACAGAATGTTGATGAGCGGTTATCAACAGTGAAAAAATTAAAATGTTGTACAAATTGTCTCGCTACCTCCCATGAATATAAGGTTTGTAAAAGCATTCACGTTTGTTTTATGTGCAAACAAAAACATCATTCGTTACTTCATAGGGAGAATCAGCCTGGTAGAGCAAATTCTGGTAGTTTTGTGCAGCAAAATCCTCCGAATAATTCCATAGCTAATATCAGAAATCTTAATGCCACTTATCAAGATAACTCGACCAACCCCGTAAACTCAGATGATAGACCGTCTACTTCATCAGGAGTAAGGTCATATCAAACTTATAGTACACAGGTAGATTCGAACTTGCATTCTACTGTGCTATTAGGGACTGCAATTTGTAAAATTGGCAATAAAGATGTTTTAAGTTCAGCTCGAGCTTTAATTGACCCCGCTTCTCACTGTTTCTGCTCACTGTTTCTGCTCCAATGGCTGAAATTTCAGGCCTTGATGGTAGTATAGCGGCTACGTCGTCAAAAATTTGTTTGATATCCATTGGTTCCCCACTTGATCCCGATTTTAATATTCGAACTGAGGCCTATGTTGTTGAAAAACTGACGGGTCGTTTACCCTCGTATTCCCTTATGAATGTTATGAGCTCAGATTTTCCTGATATTAATATGGCTGACATCAATAGCACCCGAATGGATCTCCTTCTTGGGGGAGATGTTTACCCGAAAATATTATTATCCGATATTAAAAAGCACCCTAGTGGCAACCTGGTTGCCCAAAAAACTGTCTTTGGTTGGATTGTTACTGGTAAAGTAGCCCTGAGCCACATCGATCAGTTGTATCGTTTTTCAACCATATGGAGTTAAATACTCAACTGGCTCGATTTTGGGAACTGGAAGAAGTTCCACCAGCATCACGATTAAACGAAACCGAAGATTTTTGCGAAAAACTTTATCGATCCACTACATATAAAAATTCGGATGGTCGATATGTAGTTTCACTCCCATTTAAACTGGAGTTCCCGAATAATTTATCGTTAGGAAATTCTCGTAATGTTGCGCTGTCTCAATTTTTGAGAAACGAAACTAGACTCCTAAAAAACCCCGATTTAAAATCACAATATGATAACGTGATTAACGAATATATAGATTTAGGTCATGTTCGTGAAATAAAACCCCCGATTTCAGAATCGTCTAGTTATTATATGCCTCATCATGCGGTTATAAAACCTGAGAGCGTTACTACAAAACTTCGAGTAGTATTTAACGCTTCAAACCCGTCTTCGAATGGCGTCAGTTTGAATGGCATATTATACCCCGGCCCAACATTACAAGCCGATCTAACGGTGTTAATTCTACGTTGGCGATTTTATCGTTTTGTTTTTAATGCCGATATCGAGAAAATGTATCGGCAGATATTAGTACATCCCAATCAAACCACATTTCAAAGGATTCTTTTCCGTCGTAATCCTGATCATGATATAAAGGACTATGAATTAAGTACCGCTACTTTTGGTGTGAATTGTGCTCCTTACCTCGCTATACGGACACTTTTTCAGTTGGCCAGTGATTGTAAAGATCATAGCCCCGCTGCGTCTGAGATTTTAAAAGACCATATGTATGTCGATGATGTACTAGCTGGCTCCCACGACCTAGAAGATGGTTTCAAAAAGCGTAATGAACTAATTGAGGTTCTGAAATCGGCTGGATTCATTCTTCGTAAATGGACGGCTAATAATACATGGCTTTTAGAAGATTTACCCGATGAGAACCTGCTTGACACAGATTTCTTAAAATTCTCAGACGCAAGCACAACTAAAACCTTAAGTCTGCGGTGGAACGCTGTAAAAGACAGCTTCTATTTTAAACTCGTTTCGCATCCAGGTAGAAATGTGGTCACAAAGCGTGCTGTCTTGTCGGAAATTGCTAAATTGTTTGATCCCGCCGGTTGGCTTTCGCCGAAAATTATTGTTGCCAAGATGATAATGCAACAAATATGGAAAGACAAGACAGATTGGGATGAGTGCTTGAATTCTTCCACGTTGATTCAATGGCACTCTTTTCTCGATGATTACCCGAATATTGAGAAAATTGAAATACCCCGATGGGTGAATTTTACTCCCGATAAGAATATTGAAATTCACGGATTTTGTGATGCTTCTGAAAAAGCATATGCTGCAACACTCTATGTTCGCTCCGTCTCTTACCCGTTTGAGATAACATCGCATTTACTTGCATCCAAAACAAAAGTAGCTCCCGTTAAATTTGAGACGTTACCCCGATTAGAGCTCTGTGGAGCGGTGCTAATGGCAAATATGGTAGAATCTCTATGTGGTCAGTTAAATCTTGGGAAAGAGAAGATTTTTCTGTGGACTGATTCTACAATTGTTTTGACTTGGCTTCAAAAACCCCCGTGCCATTTGCCCACTTTTGTTGCGAATAGAGTTGCACTCATTGAGAGAAAAGTTGGAAATGAGAGGTGGTCTCATGTTAGTTCCAAAGACAACCCCGCCGATTTGGCAAGTCGTGGATCCCTCGCTCGTGACTTAATCGATAATTCGTTATGGTGGCATGGTCCTAAGTGGCTAACAATGTCAAAGGATAGATGGCCGGCGAAGTCTATTAATATTCATTCTCATTTAGAGTGTTTTGAGTCACACGAAAGAACAAAAGAACCCTTCGATATACTTAGCCGTTTTTCAGATCTGCCACGGGCAATGAAAATAATTGCGTTTTGGTTCCGATTTCTAAATGTTTTACGAACAAAACAACGTCTGCGCGATAAACACGATCTTACCCATGGGGAAATGAAATTCGTTAGAGATCGGCTCATCCTCGTATGTCAGAAGACATATTTCCCCGAATATACGTACTTATTAAAAGGACTACCTTTACCCCCGAAGAGTACTATACTGGCGTTGAAACCATTCATTGATTCGAATGGCCTTTTGAGGATTAACGGTCGTCTGGTGCATGCCCCCGGATTGACATATGATGATAGATATCCAAAAATATTGCCGTATGCTGGCTTATTTACGAAATTATTTGTAAGACATGTTCATAAGTGCACGGTTCATGGCGGACAGGCCTTGATGATGCGATTTCTTAGAATGGAATTTTGGATTCCAAATCTAAAGAACCTTATTCGTGGAACCATTCGAAAATGCAAAGTATGTGTTCTACATCAAAAAAAGACAGGTCAGCAGATCATGGCTGCTCTACCCCCCGAGAGAACTTCTCTGTCAAGGCCATTTACACATGCAGGTGTAGATTTTGCAGGGCCATTTGAAATAAAATCATATGTCGGCAGAGGCTGTAAAATTACAAAGGGCTACGTGGTTGTTTTCGTTTGTTTTGCAACTAAGGCAATACATTTAGAAGCGACTGGTGATATGTCGTCTGAAACGTTCCTAGCCTCATTTACTCGATTTTTCTCACGAAGAGGTTGTCCAGCACATTTGTATTCCGACAATGGCACAGCCTTTGTTGGTGCTTCAAATTTGCTCGAAGTTGATAGAAAACATTTCATATCCGAATTAAAAAGAAGTCTGCTTTCCCAAAATAATTTTAAAATAATGCAGTGGCATTTTATTCCCCCCGGCGCTCCTCATATGGGCGGTCTATGGGAAGCTGGCGTCAAAAGCTTTAAAACCCATGTCTACCGCAGCACGTCGTCTTGAAGTTCACCGACCAGTTGAGGCCCTCGAAGTGAAAGCACCCTCAGGCGATTCGGCCGAAACCCCAGAGCGAGGTCCAGCTTGTAGGCTGTGTAAACAAAGCCATCCGCTACGGAAGTGTTTCCGGTTCAAACGCATGTCAGTGGACGACCGCATAAAAGCAGTAAAGAGGTTGAAGTACTGCTTCAACTGTTTTGCGACAACCCATTTATTGCGGAATTGTGACAGTCGTGAACGATGTGGAGAGTGCTTAGGGGAGCATCATACGCTTCTCCATCGATGCAGGCAACCGCCGTCACAACCTCAGCACACCCGTGCACCTCAGCATCCAAGGGAAAAACGTAAACCCAACCCCCATAAACAGCAACCTCGGTGGAGGCAACAACATCATCAACAACATCATAAACAAGATCAACAACAACAGCGACAACAACTTCAACCTCGAGGTCGACATCAATGTTGTCACCCACACACCCCCAGCAACTACAATAGGACAACAACCCAGCCAGCGACTATCGTAATTAATGTCCATTCTGGACAAATTGTTTAAACAAATTATTTCATTTTTCTTTTTTTGGTTTATATAAATTTTGTTTTTTTTTTACATACGTATGTATTTTACAAACCTGAATTGTTATGAATTACTATTATTAGGGTTATCATAGGTTAAGGATAATTAATGAAGTGTATCTTTTGATTTTTTTTTTGTACCTTTACCTCGCACTTACTCATTAGCTCCTCTTGTTGCACCCGTGCAAGGGGGGCGGGATGTTTACGCGTATAGTGCGTGAACACGCCGATTGTTGGCTTAACGAAACACTCTCTTTGACTCAAACGGCTTATCGTTGCCTTTTGAGATGCCTTTGAGATGGTGTCTTGTTAAGCCAACAGATCAATACTTGTGTATCACCCCAAACAGAAGGTACGTTTCAACCCCAAAAATCTTTATATAAAACACTATAAATAAAGTGTTCTTTTTGTAACGATTTCTGAAAAAAAACTCTAACCCCAATTTGTTTTAATTTTTTCGCTACATTTTTTCCTGGCAAATATTTTACGAGAATAACATTAAACATTACAAAAACAAGTAATCGTCATAGACAACACAACATTTTCATTTAACAAACAACATACATAAGTCTCGTGAACAAACATTCATCACAAATAAATATAATAAATACATATAGTAAATAATTATAAAACCAAAAGGTTATCAAAATAAAATATTATAACGTTTTAATTGCAAAACTTATATTTACCTGGCAATACCCCTATATACCCAAGGTTTGTTGACCCCTTAAACTATCCCCCTCGAACCCGTATATTCATGGTCCTTCGTAAGTGAAACAGTGCTATTTTACATAAAGTAAAAGAAAATTAAGATATATGTATGTGCAAAAAATAACGGTTTTTAAAACAGTTTCAAAAAGTGTACATATAAAATTTAAAAAAAAAAAGTAACTAACGATTACAATTATACCCACAAATTAAAATAACAAACAGTGCAAAAAATATAATTTGAAACTCCTCAAATATTTGCGTTAAAAATACTAAAAATTTAAAACAAAAAATTTATCTACTCAAAAGCAATAACATAAAAAACCCACCCTTAAAAATTATTGCGAGAAAAATTTAAGTTAAATGAAAGAGTGTTTTAAAATAAACTTAAAAAATACATCAATACAAACATATTAAAACATTTTTTTTAAAGAAAATAATTTAAATTTTTACTCTACCCTTGTATCGAAGTTTTTAATGTTATTTGGATCAAAAGTATTTATGGAACTTGAAAACAATAATAAAAACAATAACATTTTATTAATTAATTTGCTAAAATTTTACTGAAAAATAAAGGAAAAGACATACACTCAGTTGTTAATTACAAGAACAATAGCCACAAAAATATTAAATACACCACATAGCAAAAAAAAAAAAGTGCACAGTGACACAAAAAAAAAAAATTTCGCAACACCTTAAAAATAATATATTGTGGGACAATAAAATCATAACACTAACAATACGTATATCTATACAGCACAATAATCTACACATAGAGTTAAAAAATAAAGAACACAATTTTCACAAATTAAATCTAAAATTAAATTAAATAAAGATAATATAGTTTTTTTTAAAAAATACTAACTTTTATTATATTATAAAAGTAATTACAAACATAAGCCAGTTACATACATATTAAAATCTTCACTGAGTTAAAAAGAAACAAAGACAATACACATTAAAGTATTTAGTTACCCAAAACACTAACAAAACTTGTTCTAGGCTTTCGTGCTAGTTTAATAACACATAATACATAACATCTACATATATAATACAAATTGTAACAATATTACAACAAAAAACACATAGTACCATTAACGCACCAAGTAACATTGCAGGAGGCTTAGCACAAAAAGAGACGGTAAAAAAACACAAGAGCGTAAGTTACTCTTGTATAGGTTTGTACCCTACCCCCAGCAAACAAGGTAAGTTGAACATTATACATCTTACGAAAAAATTTCCAAAATACAAATTTTACAATTTTTACACATTAAACCAGATTTATAGAGAAATATACCATAATAAAGAAAAAATTTTTTTCACTACCCACCCACCCTTTACATAGCTTTTGAAAAATTTATTTTGATAATTCGTTCTATAAATTGATATTGCCGCTTACATTGTGTAGCGTGTATCACATAGTGTAAAATGCCCAATAGGAAATTTTTCGACTGGTACAAAATTTTATTCTTTTACCAATTTTTTTTCCCATACAATTTACCCAATACCGGTTAATTCTTTGTGCTAGGTTTTTCGCATCTTTAACCCTTTCACCACATTTTCACCCCTTTTTATTACCCTTACTATTCACAAAATGTTCTTAAAAAAATTTGGCCGCCGGTCTCTCCAGCATTATCAAAGTAGATTTGTGGTCTTTTGAAGAAGAATTTAAAAAATCTTCTTCCGAAAGGAAAACTCCTTCTTTGGCCACTCTCAAGTGTCAAAAAAGAGAGCTGGAAGAAGTTTATAATAAAATTTGTACCCGATATGAGCGCATCAGAGAATCTCCACTCATGGATGACCCTAAAGAGGAAGCTACGATTAACATGGACGATATCACTGGCGAATACATGAAAGCTAAAAAGTGGTTCAGAACTCGCTCAGTATCGATAGAGGAAGCAATTGAAGCCGTTCAAAAACAGCACGAAAAACCCTCAACTCTTACCAACCCTACCCCAGTTAATTATAGCGTAGCTCCTTGCGATCTTCAGGTTTTTAGTGGCGACTATAGATTCTGGGCTTCCTGGAGTTGAAAAACTCTTTTACCTGAAAGAAAAAACACAAGGCGAAGCCAATGAGATTGTGGATAACGCACCCTTGACCAATGAAGGCTTTGTTATAGCCTGGTCACAATTGGTTGCTCAATATGAGAACCAAAGAATGCAAGTTAATGCACAGCTGAAAACACTTTTCAATTTACCCTCAGTTACTGTCCAATGCGGAGTTTCAATTAGAAAATTACAGGGAAAGATAAATGGGTGTATTTCAAATCTAAATATTTTAGATGTAGATACAGATAATTGGGACCCTATTTTTGTATATATTTGTTCGTCCAAATTACCCAGAGAAACCCTAGAAGATTTCGAAAAAACCCTGAAAGATAGTTCAGTTATACCCTGTTGGACTGAAATGAACTTGTTTTTAACAAACAAATATAAGGGACTTGAATTACTGAATGATATCAAGAATTCCTACTCTTACCCTAAACCCAAACAGTTGTCTGATAACGGGAATCAGGTCGAGAAAAAAGGGAATACTTTCCACAATATAACCCAAGAGCAAAGGAAAGACAATAGTTCACACAAAAATTTCAAAAGGAACACAAATTCTCGAACCCAACCCAAACCCGCACAAAAACGGATAGGCCAGATTTGCAAACTTTGCAAAAACAAACACACCCTTAGAGAGTGCTCAGCATTTATCTCCATGGGAGTAAGTGAGAGAATTGGATTTGTGAAAAAGAACGGTTTTTGTTATAATTGTCTAGCCATTGCTCACTCTATTAAAGAATGTCGGAGTTCATTTACATGTAGACATTGTGGAGGACGACATAATACCCTTTTACACAAACCATTATCAAACACAAATACCCAAACCCAAAATGATGTTCTACCCTCAACATCATCACAATCTTTCTCTACAGTTACCCAATCGACTAAACCCCATTTAGATGACCGAAAAAAGTTATTAGGGACAGCAGTTCTGAATGTAGAAGTGCATGGTTCACTGTTCCCCGCAAGAGCTGTTATCGACCCAGCGTCAGACTTTTCATTTATTTCTGACCAGCTCAGACGCAAATTACGGTTACCCACAATACCCATTGTTGCTGAAATCTCAGGATTGAATGAGGTTGTCTCAGCACGATCAAATAAAATGTGCGATGTTACGTTGCTATCCAATACCCACAAAGAGTTTAGTCTGAAAATCCAAGCAATTGTCGTAAAAACCCTTATTCGAAACTTACCCACTCAAAACATTAACCCAGACATTATTAAAGACTTGGAAAATATTCAGCTGGCTGACCAAATATTCTATGAAAGCAGACCCATTGATTTCATAATTGGCAGCGACTCGTACCCACAGATTTTAAAATCTAGTGTTAAGAAAAGTATGCTTAACACACTAATAGCTCAAGAAACGGAGTTTGGTTGGATCTTAACAGGACCCGTTGAAGAATCGCACAGAACCCAAACCGTTGTGTCATATTTTAGTTTGGGAGGTTGAAGAAGTACCTAAAACACCCATTAAATCCTTTGAAGATTCTTTCTGTGAAGAAACTTACACGAAAACTACGCGTCGTCTACCAAATGGCCGTTGATCAAGTTGATCTTCCATTTCGGACCACCCAGGTGGAGTTAGGAAACTCACGCAATGGCGCAATTTTTAAGAAATGAGAAAAATTTAATGAAAAAACTCGAATTAAAGCAATAATATGATAACGTGCTAAAAGAATATATTGACTTAGGTCATATGAAACATATACCCTACAACCCAAATACTTCTTCAACCAATTATTATTACCAACCCCATCATGCAGTTGTAAAACCTGATCGTGTTACGACAAAAGTTCGAGTTGTTTTTAATGCATCAAGAAAAACCTCGAACGGCAACAGTTTAAATGTTTAAATGACTGGTCCTACCCTACAACAAGACTTAGTAGTTTTGATATTAAAATGGCGCTTTTAGAAGATCGTTTTTAATGCCGATATTACAAAAATGTATAGGCAGATCTTATTGAATACTACCCACACACCCTTTCAGCGAATATTATTTCGTAAAAGTGTCAACGAACCCATTAAGGATTATGAACTTCAAACAGTTACATTTGGAGTTAATTGCGCGCCATATTTGGCAATTCGTACCCTACACGAGCTAGCTAAGGACGTACAAATCAACCACCCAATTGCTTCACAAATTTTGAAGAATTATATGTACGTTGATGATGTTTTAGCTGGAGCGCATACCCTTAACGATGCTAAAAAAGCTCAAAGGGAGTTGAGCGTAGTATTAGAGTCGGCTGGGTTTCCATTAAGAAAATGGATTTCCAATACTGCTGATCTATTAACCCAATTACCCAAAGACCATTTACTTGATGTTGATTTACTTACACTTCCAGTATCCAATAATGCTAAAACTCTTGGAATTCACTGGAACGCGAAAGAAGATGTATTTTTTTCAATGCACCCATAATATAGAAAAAAAACAGGATACACAAAGCGCACAGTTTTATCTGATATTGCGCGTCTTTTTGACCCAGCTGGTTGGTGAGCGTCGATTGTTATATCTGCTAAGATTATTATGCAGCAAGTCTGGCAAGATAACACAGCCTGGGATGAATGTATCAAACCCCTAACCCTTATAAAATGGCAAAATTTTTTGAAATATTATGATAGCGTAAGTAAAATTCGTATTCCGAGGTGGATTCAATTCACACCTTCAACTAAAATTGAATTCCATGGCTTTTCGGATGCTTCTGAAAAAGCATACTCTGCAGTTTTATATGCACGAATTACACCCATAAACGGTCCAATATCCGTAACCCTACTCTTCGCTAAGACGAGAGTTGCACCCATCAAAGTTCTGTCACTGCCCAAATTAGAACTTTGTGGTGCTGTTTTATTGGAAACCATGGCACATAATTTACTCGATCAGCTTGATTTACCGAAATGCCAAACATATTTTTGGTCTAATTCATCAATTGTTCTAGCTTGGCTCAATAAGCAACCAAACACGTGGAACACATTTGTTGCAAATCGCATATCAGCTATTTCTCGCACTGTGGGAGTGGAGAACTGGAACCACGCTGTTTCCCATGAAAATCCTGCTGACGTTGCTAGTCGAGGTTGCAATTCTGAAGAATTGAAAGATGACTCCCTTTGGTGGAATGGACCAGCGTGGCTTAAAGAACCCGAGTCAAAATGGCCAATAACAAGCAAAATTTTATTACTCAAGCCGAAGCTAAAATTATAAACACTTTTACTATTACCGTAAATACGCACCCAGCCAATCAAAATAAATCCTCGGATAATACGATCCATACCCACCCAGAAATTCTTGAAAGATTTTCTAAATGGTCTAGAGCCCTTCGAGTCTCATCATATGTTTATCGATTTTTGATCGCATCTCATTTACCCGTAAAAACACAAGTCGTATTGAAAGACTTATGCCCTAATTTTGTAAATCACCTGCGTTGAAAGCCACGCCAACGCTAACGCCAACGCAAGATGTAAAAAATGTTATTTTGTAAATCACTACGAGATTGCGTTGCCCAAACGTTGACTTGTAACGTCATCACTTGATATGTCAATTCATTACGTAATTAGGGTAACCTGCATATTGATCAGTACTAAAATTAAATAAAAATATAACCCAAAAACCTATAATTTTTGGCTTGGCAATCCTATCAGCTATGCTTATGTAAACAAATAAAAACAGCTGATGCTACTTAAATACAAATTCAAATTTTTATTTGCTTGGGAAATTTCTTTTTTAATTTTGAAAAAATAATAAATCTTAAAAGAAAAAAATGTTCAGTCTCTTTGATATGTCGTCTTCTTCGGATGAAGAAGATTCAAGTCACATAGACATGTGTATGACAAAACGTGATTTGCGTTCCAACATCAATGTCATGGATATGCCAAACAATGAGTGAGAATACATACATAGATATGTGATAATAATATTAACGTAATTCATATTAATATTTTGTCTTTTTTAGATTCCAAAACAACTTCAGAATGAATAAGGAGACGTTTTCCTATATTCTGCATGAAATGTCTCCCCATCTGAAAGAAACTTGCCGTGTATCAGCCGTGTCAAAAGAAACGAAATTGGCTACAACATTGCGTTTCTTGGCTACTGACAGTTATCAAAAGGGAATTGGTAACGAATTTGTTGCATCCCAATCACAGTCAAAAGTGTGTGAGGTAATAAATGAATGTTCGCTGGCAATGGAACAATCACTTTGTCCAAAATGGATTAAATTCAACCTTTCGTCAGAAGAGGAGATGGACATAAAAGTTACATTTTTGGAAAAATTTGGTATTCCCGGTGTGATTGGATGTGTTGATGGGACGCACATTAAAATTATGCCACCAAAAGAAGATGTAAGGCATCTATATTATAATAGAAAAGGTTATTACAGTTTGAATACTATGTTGGTAAGTATTGCATTATAAGTATGTAATCAAACTTTACTTTAAAACAATTATTTTTTATGTAGATTTGTGACTCCATTCTCGTCATTACGTATGTGGACTCTCGTCATCCAGGTGCCAACCATGACGCATTTATTTGGTCATCCAGTGCAGCTGATGACCATTTAAAAAACTTATATTTAAATGGAAAAACCAGTACCTGGCTTTTAGGTATGTACATAGTTTTCTATGAGATTTTCTTTCAAATTTGTAGATTTTTATAGAAATAACAATCGACTGAGAATATTTGTATATACGATTTCAGGATGTGTGTCCGTCCGCCTGGCCATGTATTTTTTTTAAACTAAAGGTAGCAATTCTTAAGATAATTGCATAAAAACTTTTTTGATAAATATACTTTTTATTGGATATTATCTTTTTTATTTTTTAATTTTTAAAACTGTTTATGATTATAAAAATATAATATATATTTTAGGTGATGGAGGGTACCAATGTTTGCCATATTTGCTAACGCCATATAGGAACCCTAAAACGGAGAGCCAGGTGAAATTTAACACCGTCTTGACTAAAGCCCGAAATATTGTAGAAAGATGCATTGGAGTATTAAAAAATCGATTTAGATGCTTGATTGGTGAAAGGGGCTTGCATTACTCGGAGGATAAGGCTAAAACGTTTATAAACGTTTGTTGTGCATTGCACAATATTTGTGTCTTCTACAAAAATGAATGGCCTCAGATGGATGAACCAGAAATTGGTAATGTAAATTTAGACGCGGTTCTGGAAAGTGATGTTTTGCTTTCAACAGATGCTCAAAATATAAGAGATAGGGTAGCAAATAATTTGTTATAAAATAAAGTTTATTTACATAAATATGTACATAAATAAATACCTACTTAAAAAAAATGTATTTTAAAAAATTAAGAAGTATTTTCTTTGGTAGCTTGTATTATTTTCGTTTGGGCTTGTATAGCTGCAGCCAATTTTAGTAAAGCCGCAGTCATTTTCGTCATTTCTTCCATCTGTTTTTCTATTAACTTTATGACTTTCTTTTTTCCTTCCTCTTTTGCTTGTAGCCGTCGTTTTCTTGCACAATAAGTGGATCTCTTTGAGGTGTTCGGGGTTTCATGTGCAGTTTCCTTTGATGCAAGGGCAGATGGCAATACAGCTGCTACTTCGACCGATGAGTCCGGTGAGTCAACTTCGACCCGTGGTGGTGTCTCAGTCGATATAGTCGGTAATATCTTTAACCCAAACACATTACCACTTGGGTTGGCAGCTACACTAGTATTTACTAGAATGTCAACTGCATTGTCTAGCGGCGTCAGTTCGTTCAATTCGGACGGGCCCCCACCGGTTTGTCGTATGCTTCCTTTGTTTGTTGAAATTTTTTTTTTATTCTTCCTTTATAGTCAGTCCATACCTTTCTATATTTGATGCTGTTCTTGTTGGTGGCCCTATTGTGTTCAGTTTTTTTGCAGTAGCTTCCAAAACACTATCCACATTAGCCTTATTGCTACCAAAGCTAATGCCTCCTCTTGCGACATCGAGATGCCTTTCCATTTCTGCCATTAACATTTCAAATTGGGCTGATGTCGTAGCTTCTTTTTTTGCCCTATAATAAAAAATTCCTTTAATAATTTACTAAATTCTGTAATAAATATGTACTTACATATCTTTTTGTAGTTTTTGACCAAACACGAAAAACAAAATCAAATATCTTTACTTTTTATTATTATTTGTATAATATTCAAAGTTAACGCTAGAAAAATTGAGGCGTTAATTTTGACACTTCAAGTGATAAAAAAAGTTAGCGTTGCGTTTTACAAAATTTACTTTTTACAACACTTCTATGGAAAATAACGCAAGAATCAGCTGAGGTGAAGTGAGGCGTTGCGTATTACAAAATTAGGGCATTACTCTTGATCGTAAAACGATCACTTCAGCCGAGGAAAGACTAAAAATGTTGTTGAACCACCCAAGCATTCAACTCGAAGCACACGAGATAAAATCTACAAAGAATGAACTTATAAATTTATGTCAGACTCTTTATTTTAAAGAAGAGTATGAATGTTTAAAGAAGAAAACCCCGATACCCAGAAAAAGTACTCTTCTTACCCTTGCACCCTTTTTAGACTCCAAAGGCATAATACGTGCAAACGGAAGATTGGCAAGCTCTAATTGCTTGTCGTATGATGAACGACAACCAATTTTAATACCCTACTCTAGCTTTTTTTGCCAAACTATTAACGAACCACGTTCATATAATAACACTACACGGAGGAAATCAAGTAATGCTGAGATTAATTCGTTCAGGTTATTGGATTCCGAAGCTCCAAAATCTAATAAGCTGTGTCATCAGAATATGTTCACCTTGTACGAGGTATAAAAATCGTCAAGCCACCCAATTCACGGCAGCATTACCTCCTGAACGTACCCAAATATCGAGACCCTTTTACAATGTTGGAGTTGATTTTGCTGGACCGTTTGAGATCAAAAATTATACTGGACGAGCATGCAAAATCACGAAAGGTTATGTATGTGTTTTTGTTTGCTTTGCAACAAAAGCCATCCACCTGGAACCCATTTCAGACCTCTCTACCCAAGCATTTATGGCGGCCTTTGCCCGATTTTTTTCGAGGCGGGGATGCCCTGCCGCTATTTATTCCGACAACGGCACAAACTTCATCGGTGCTTGTAAGTTGTTGAAGAAAGAGCGGTAGTGTAGTAGTGTCTACCCAAAGTTTTCAAAATTTGATATGGCATTTCATTCCTCCAGGAGCTCCACACATGGGAGGATTATGGGAAGTTGGAGTGAAAAGCTTTAAAGCTCATCTCAAAAAGTCAAACATCCAGAGGTACACATTCGAAGAAATGGCAACCCTACTTGCGCGGATTGAAGGTTGTCTTAACTCTAGACCACTCAGCCCGTCAAATGAAAACCCTCAAGATTTGAACCCTTTAACCCCAGGTCACTTTTTAATTGGATCAGCTTTACTCACCCCTGCTGAACCAGATCTTAATGATCAAAACATAACTTTAGCAAATAGATAGCAAAAGCTTAGGATTCAACACCATCACTTCTGTAAAAGATGGAAAGAATTACACAAGCGATACAAGTGGAAAACCCCTCAAAGTCAAATTGAAGTAGAGGATATTGTTGTCATAAAACAAGAAAATATGCCCCCTAATGAATGGCCTTTAGGTCATGTAATAAAGGTACACCCAGGTTCCGACGGACGAGTACGAGTAGTTGACTTGAGAACCGCAACGGGGAATTTAACTCGACCTATAACCAAAGTTGTAGTTTTACCTCTAACTAGTTTACAACTAATACACTTGTTCACTAACCCTTAACACTACTCATACACTGACTTATACTCACCAAAATTAATTCATAAATGTTGGATCACTTATAAC
>OY821522.1:46261865-46308357 GCA_963682025.1 Cordilura impudica
TTACTCTTACTCTTACTCTTACTCTTACTCTTACTCTTACTCTTACTCTTACTCTTACTCTTACTCTTACTCTTACTCTTACTCTTACTCTTACTCTTACTCTTACTCTTACTCTTACTCTTACTCTTACTCTACTCTTACTCTTACTCTTACTCTTACTCTTACTCTTACTCTTACTCTTACTCTTACTCTACTCTTACTCTTACTCTTACTCTTACTCTTACTCTTACTCTTACTCTTACTCTTACTCTTACTCTTACTCTTACTCTTACTCTTACTCTTACTCTTACTCTTACTCTTACTCTTACTCTTACTCTTACTCTTACTCTTACTCTTACTCTTACTCTTACTCTTACTCTTACTCTTACTCTTACTCTTACTCTTACTCTTACTCTTACTCTTACTCTTACTCTTACTCTTACTCTTACTCTTACTCTTACTCTTACTCTTACTCTTACTCTTACTCTTACTCTTACTCTTACTCTTACTCTTACTCTTACTCTTACTCTTACTCTTACTCTTACTCTTACTCTTACTCTTACTCTTACTCTTACTCTTACTCTTACTCTTACTCTTACTCTTACTCTACTCTTACTCTTACTCTTACTCTTACTCTTACTCTTACTCTTACTCTTACTCTTACTCTTACTCTTACTCTTACTCTTACTCTTACTCTTACTCTTACTCTTACTCTTACTCTTACTCTTACTCTTACTCTTATCTTACTCTTACTCTTACTCTTACTCTTACTCTTACTCTTACTCTTACTCTTACTCTTACTCTTACTCTTACTCTTACTCTTACTCTTACTCTTACTCTTACTCTTACTCTTACTCTTACTCTTACTCTTACTCTTACTCTTACTCTTACTCTTACTCTTACTCTTACTCTTACTCTTACTCTTACTCTTACTCTTACTCTTACTCTTACTCTTACTCTTACTCTTACTCTTACTCTTACTCTTACTCTTACTCTTACTCTTACTCTTACTCTTACTCTTACTCTTACTCTTACTCTTACTCTTACTCTTACTCTTACTCTACTTACTCTTACTCTTACTCTTACTCTTACTCTTACTCTTACTCTTACTCTTACTCTTACTCTTACTCTTACTCTTACTCTTACTCTTACTCTTACTCTTACTCTTACTCTTACTCTTACTCTTACTCTTACTCTTACTCTCTTACTCTTACTCTTACTCTTACTCTTACTCTTACTCTTACTCTTACTCTTACTCTTACTCTTACTCTTACTCTTACTCTTACTCTTACTCTTACTCTTACTCTTACTCTTACTCTTACTCTTACTCTTACTCTTACTCTTACTCTTACTCTTACTCTTACTCTTACTCTTACTCTTACTCTTACTCTTACTCTTACTCTTACTCTTACTCTTACTCTTACTCTTACTCTTACTCTTACTCTTACTCTTACTCTTACTCTTACTCTTACTCTTACTCTTACTCTTACTCTTACTCTTACTCTTACTCTTACTCTTACTCTTACTCTTACTCTTACTCTTACTCTTACTCTTACTCTTACTCTTACTCTTACTCTTACTCTTACTCTTACTCTTACTCTTACTCTTACTCTTACTCTTACTCTTACTCTTACTCTTACTCTTACTCTTACTCTTACTCTTACTCTTACTCTTACTCTTACTCTTACTCTTACTCTTACTCTTACTCTTACTCTTACTCTTACTCTTACTCTTACTCTTACTCTTACTCTTACTCTTACTCTTACTCTTACTCTTACTCTTACTCTTACTCTTACTCTTACTCTTACTCTTACTCTTACTCTTACTCTTACTCTTACTCTTACTCTTACTCTTACTCTTACTCTTACTCTTACTCTTACTCTTACTCTTACTCTTACTCTTACTCTTACTCTTACTCTTACTCTTACTCTTACTCTTACTCTTACTCTTACTCTTACTCTTACTCTTACTCTTACTCTTACTCTTACTCTTACTCTTACTCTTACTCTTACTCTTACTCTTACTCTTACTCTTACTCTTACTCTTACTCTTACTCTTACTCTTACTCTTACTCTTACTCTTACTCTTACTCTTACTCTTACTCTTACTCTTACTCTTACTCTTACTCTTACTCTTACTCTTACTCTTACTCTTACTCTTACTCTTACTCTTACTCTTACTCTTACTCTTACTCTTACTCTTACTCTTACTCTTACTCTTACTCTTACTCTTACTCTTACTCTTACTCTTACTCTTACTCTTACTCTTACTCTTACTCTTACTCTTACTCTTACTCTTACTCTTACTCTTACTCTTACTCTTACTCTTACTCTTACTCTTACTCTTACTCTTACTCTTACTCTTACTCTTACTCTTACTCTTACTCTTATTCTTGCTCGTGTTGTTACTCTTACTCTTACTCTTATTCTTGCTCGTGCTGTTACTCTTACTCTTAATCTTAATAAATGTTGTATGTTATATCATAACATATCAGTCCTAAGTGAATGCCAGTTTTTAAGAAAAAGAAAACTATTATCAAGAGAAAGTTAAAAAAATTACAAATGACGCAAATACATCGGTAAGTTTATTTATATTAAAATTAATTTTTAATTAATTTTTTAGCATGTATGTAAGCAAATAAGTGAGTACATCAGTTATTCGCTCACAAAGTCATTAATGTATACCTGAAACTGGTTTAAGATTTCATACATTTCAATAAATAAATAATTGTAAGCGATCAGTCATATAACTCACGCCGAGAGAGAAAGAGTGTAGAAGAAAAAGTGTAAACGGAACAAAGAAATTTTAATTGTCAATTTTCTAATTAATTTAGGTAATTTAGTATGTAATATATTTTTAAGTGTGTTATAAAATCAATAAAATATCTAATTAATTTAGAACAGACCAATTGAGTTTAAAAAAGGGAACCGAATTCCATATTATAAAACGACCATTTTGGAAAAGTACAGTATGGGAAGTTGCTATTCATATTTTTGATGACAGCGGCGGCATATGAAAAAAGAAATGTAATAAAGCTGACTGCAATTGGAACTAAACAAGATACCAGTTATACATTCCCGTTGGAATATCAAGAAATAGCTATGCATAAAGTGTTGTGCAAAACAAAAGAGGTTGAAAAAGTGAAAAAAAATTTATCACATCGACACATATCAAGGAATATTTGGATAACATTAACAGCAGAACTGAAAAATTTTTACATGGGTGAAGATGAAAATCTAAAGCTAAACGACTATTATTTGCAGGAAATACAGATTGAATCGAAATCGACATATGAAGAAAAAAAAATCGTGTACAAATTTAAATAAGCTTTCAGAAAAATTTGTGATTGAAAAATTTACAGGGAAAACGCAAATGGTGAACAATGGTTAAATACCTTAGAAAATGAATATATGCGGCTAGACATCGAACAGGACTGAGAAACAATAGAGGCTTTAAGATTATTTTTAGAAGGTTCTGCCATAGATTGGTACAATTCAATGCTCATAAAATATTCGTTAACATCAGACTGGAAAACATGGAAAGATAATTTTTGTCCAACATACACAAAAAATGGTTGGTCTATGATTAGTATGCACTTTTATCCAAATATATAAGTGGTCCGTTATTGGATTATGCTTTAAAATAATCTAACCCATAAAAACAGTTTTTATTAAAACTCTTTCTTTCCTTACGGATATGAGTTTTGAATATCTCCGTAACTGTGGGTGACTGTATATGACTTAAAATTAATCTTTGTCCACAACAAGTCTAAGGACAAAGTTTCAGATCCATCGGATGAGGGGAAGTGGGGTTTTAATCTCTCACTGACTGTGCGTGACTATATCAAAATTAATCTTTTTTCCCAGCAAGTCTATCGACCACGTTTCAGACCGATCGGATAGGGGAAATAACATTTAGATCACTCCGTGACTGCGCGTGACTATGCGTGACTACCCCAAAATTAATCTTTAGTCACAACAAGACTATGCACCAAGTTTCAGATCGATCGGATGAAGAAAATGACATTTAGATCGCTCCGTGACTGTGCGTGACTATGCATGACTGTGCGCGACTATGTCATAGTTAATCTTTTCTCACAGCAAGTCTATCGACCAAGTTTCAGATCGATCGGATAAGGGGAGTAGGTACTCACCGGTAGGTGAGTAGGTAGCATGCTCGCCTATCATGCGGGGGTCGTGGGTTCGATTCCCACCAGAGGCTTTGGTCTGTCGCTGCATAAAAAATTAGAATCTGCAGACAAGCCACTCGGCTTCGCGGATCTAGGCTAAAAAAATAAAAAAAAATGGGTTTTAGATCACTACGTGACTGTGCGTGAACATGCGTGACTAAGTCAAAGTTAATGTTTTTTCACAGCAGGTGTATGGACTAAGATTCAGATCGATCGGATGAGGGGAAATAACATTTAGATCACCCCGTGACTGCGCCTGAATATGCGGTACTACCCAAAAATAATCTTTAGTCACAACAAGACTATGGGCCAAGTTGCATATCAATTGGATGAGGGGGAATGGGGTCCACCCACGACATACAGACAGAGAGTATGAGTATGAGTATTAAAAGAAAGAGTTTAATAATCTAACCCATAAAAATAACGTTTTTATTAAAACTCTTTCTTTCCTTACGCATATGAGTCCTAAATCTCTCCGTGACTGCGTGACTTTGCGTGACGATTTTAAAATTAATCAGTGGTTACAGCCAGTCTATGGACCAAGTTTCAGATTGATTGAATGAGGGGAAATGGGGTTTAAATCACTCCGTGACTGTGCGTGACTAAGCGTGACTGTGCGTAACTATGACCAAGTTTCAGATTGATCGGATAAGTGGAATTGTGTTTTAAATCACTCCGTGACTGTGCGTGACTATGCGTGACTGTGCGTGACCAAGTCAAAGTTAATCTTTTTTACAGCAAGCGTATGGACCAAGTTTCAGATCTATCGGATGAAGGAAAATGATATTTAGATCACTCCGTGACTGTGCGTGACTATGCGTGACTATGCGTGACTGTGCGTGACTATGTCAAACTTACTATTGTTTCACAGCAAGTCTGTCGACCAAGTTTCATATCGATCGGATAAGGGGAAATGGGTTTTACATCACTACGTGACTGCGCGTGACTGTGCGTGACTAAGTCAAAGTTAATCTTTTTTCACAGCAAGTGTATGGACTAAGTTTCACATCGGTCGGATGAGGGGAAATGACATTTAGATTACCCCGTGACTGCGCGTGACTATGCGTGACTGTGCGTGACTACCCCAAAAATAATCTTTAGTCACGACAAGACTATGGGCGAAGTTTCAGATCAATTGGATGAGGAGGACAGACAGACAGACAGAGAGTATGAGTTAATAGAAAGAGTTTAAAAAGAAAGAATTTTATTAGAAGTGAACAAAAATATAGACAACAGAACTTTAGTAAATCTTATTGCAGATGGTTTACCGGAATTCATAACGGATAAATTAAGTAGAATGGAAATAACAACATCTAAAAATCTTTTTGCTAAATTTTCCAGCATGGAACACCTGTCAAAGAAAAAAGTTTTAGTAAAGATTCAAAAGAAAATTCGGATTAAAAACAACAAAAGCAGCCATGTAAAATTTACGAAAAGAAAGAAAAGAATAACCTGCTGGTTTAAAACTAGTGAGAAAGTTTTGAAAGATAATCATATAAAGGTTGTTAATAATACAGAGATAGAGTCTGGAATTTTTTGGTATAAATGATTCAGGGGCAAATGTATCACTAATAAATTCTTAATTGTAAAAAATTAAAAATAGCAAAATAACAGACAGAAAAGGAACGAAATTATCAATGATTAATGGTGTAAAGAAAACAGAGGGAATTGTAACTATGAAGGTAAAAATATTCGATATAGAAAAAATTATTAATGTTTTTGTAATAGATAAAAATAATTTGCAATATGATTTTCTAATTGGATTAGATATAATTACAGAATTAAGGCTTATACAAGATGAAAATTTTAATATTACTCAAAAACAAGTAAGAGTGTTAAATTCGGCTGTGCCGAATCTTTGATACCCTCCACCTCGGTTTGAGTATTGATAATAAATGTAAACAATATATTTGAAAAAGTAAACAATTTGTTAAACTTAATACCAAATTATTTCAGCAAATTCTTTGGGTTGATCCGCTTAACAGATGTTTTTTGTTTATTTCAAGAGTTGGTCTAAAAAGCTTTCTCACATTAGTAATTCGCACTCCAACGAGGAAAGATCGTTTTCGTCTTTTCTATTATTTCGGATAAAAGAAAACACGTTTCGGTGTTTGCTTTTGGGACATCGTTGTTGCTGATAGGCATGCATTTAGGTTATATACCTATATTCATGCGTTTCCGGTTATATGATATAACCTCTCGATTAATTTAAAATTTTTGCAAATTAAATAGCTCACCCTAACCTTCATTGCGAAAAAGCTCTCTCAATTTTTTTTTTTTGTTGTTAAAATATTATCATATTTGGAAAATAATTTTTTTTACAATTAAAAGGGAGTTTTCTCTATTAGATTTTGTGGCAACACAAAATAACACCATACAATACAAAATCTAACTCAGTGATGCCAACTTTTGATTTTGAATTAAATTATGTTAATAAAATATATTTTCATTTATTGACTCCAAATATTACTACCTGGGAATTATCATCGAACTTCAATTTTTGGAACGGTTAAACCAAAAGTCTGTATTTACTGCAACATTGTTGATTAATAAAAAGAAACATGTATATATAATTTTTTTTTATTCACCAATAATGTTGAAAATGTAATATCGTAAAAAAAAAATATTGATAGAAAATTATATGAAATTAAATAAATAAATGATTATTTTTATTAGATCTTATTGATATGTTAAGAATTTATTGTTTTCAATAAGTTTGAAGAAAAAAAAAATATGATAAAAAAAATACAATATTTCTTACTTCATTGGAATTCGAACACAAGCGAAAAAGATCAAGAGCCAGCGCACTACGCACTCGACCACCAATACGTTACTCGGCAGTTATGCATATAAATGTTTCTTTAGTTAAACAAAATCATAGGCAGAACTTCAACAGAGAATATTCTGGTGGGAACGTTGTGGTGAGAACGTTGGGATAGAACGTTGTGGTGAGAACGTTGAGGAGAGAACGTTGATACGTTTAAAATTTTATCCCAACAAACGATGCCAGTAGTAAAATGCAAATGAAATGGAGAAAAAGTTAGTCATACAAACAGTTTTTACATTATTTTGCTTTGTTGGGATGTTCTGCATATAGTAACAGTAACAAAATCGACCTGATTTTGGCAAGCAGTGAATTTAATTGAGAAATGAAAACTACAATCCATGTACAGTCCTATCCACTTGAATAGCACACCTAAATGTATATATATCAAAAGCTTAAAGCACGCGCTATTTAAGTGGACAGGATTGTATGTTCATTTTAAAATGATATGTTTATTTATATCATTTCTACCAACGTGTAACATTTCTACAATTACAATATTAATATGTTTTTTGAACCAAAAAAAGAAACATTAATGTTATATTTTTTGTTTTTGTACAAAATTGAAATAATTCATTTGATTTTATTATGTAATGATATGCATGAAATTTTCACAATTTTAATAAAAGTATTTTAACTATAATTAACTATACAAATTTATTTTAGAAATTCTTTTTGTTTTTTTTTTTTCATATGAAAATATTACATTTTATAAATATTTGAAGAGTATATAATATTTTTCAAATTTATAAACGAATATTTGAAAGCAACATGAAATGTTATTATAATATATATATATATATATGTATATATATATATATATATATATATATATATATATATATATATATATATATACATATATTTATGTTTTTTTTTTTTTGTAAATAAGTATATAATTTAAGTTTGTAATTAATATATAAGATATGAATATACATATATGTATTGCAACAGTTTTTATGTTCGCAATTCTTAAATAGCATTTGACGTTTTCTAAAATTCATTGAATTTAAATCAATGTTTTCTGTAGTCCGATTCTGTAAATTTCAACGATCCGAAAATCGCAAAATATATCGACAGCTATTGTTGTTTGCACTAAGGATTAAGTAATTCACTAAGTACATACATCTTAACGACAGTCGACAAATCTATTTTTCTATTTATTTAAATTGTAGACGAGTGGCATCTCTGTCAAAATAAGCGAAAAACACAAAGAAGAATAGAAAAAAACAAATTACTTCGTGTTTGACAGGATGATTTTATGTTTATGTTTAATATCTTTATTTTTTTTACTAAGATTTCTGTGTATTTATTTGAAAATGAAATAATGAATTGAATATGCTATTTAATTTTTTTATTTATATAAAAAAGTTTTTTAATGAGAGCAAAATATTTTCACTATTTTATGATTTTTATTTATGTATGACGACATTTCAACCTAAAAATTTAAGTTTTTATCGATTGAATAAACAACACAAAAATGGTTGTCGTTCAGATAACAACAACAGCTGAGTTTAATAATAGCGAATATCGTTTAAAAATTTTACTGATAATTTTGCGATTTTCTTTTTTTTAACGATTCGACTATCGTTAAAAGAAGTTACTGAATCGCGGTAGTGAAAAGCTATTAATTTCTCCTGAATGTCAATCTTTTTTTTTAATGTAAAAATTTTTTAAATGTAAACGTAGGTATTGGTGTTTTTTTTTTTTTTTTTTGAATTTCAATTTGTGTTTAACGAATAAAATTTATATATTAAAGATGCAATAGATGTCTTCTAAATTTAAAATTATAATTTCCGACGTTTTGATATGATTTTCTGAAATTCAATTAATTGTAATTTATAATTGGAAATTTTTAATTCCAGTTTTTAGAATTGATATTTCCTTAAATTTGAATGGAAAATTTAAAAAGTGCAATTTTGTATTTATGTATGTGAATAATAATGCTGTAGTAATTATAATCAATTTTTAAAAATTAGATGTAATCGCAATCAGATATTTTGTAGGTAAAGCAGAATAATAGTTCTATATAACTATGTAAAACTGTTTTGAAAGCAAAAAACTCATTTATGAACTCGTTAACTCTATTTTGTAAAGACAACAAAAAGTTAACGTGCCAAACTTATGTTCATATTTGTAAAAGAATAATGAAAAAACATATGAAATAAAAGACCAGCCAGTGTATACTCTTAACATTGTTCTGTATGATATCTAGTTGAAAATATTGACATTCATGTTAAAATAGAAGTAACTATTGCAAGGCTAATTAGAACAAAAATTGTGGCGCCATCTACTGCGGCATAGTCAAGCTGAGCAAAATGAAGGGACACTCTGTTAAAGCAAAAGAAATGTATTTTCCCCACAACAAAATATTGCAGAAAATTATGTAAATAAAATAATATACCGATTTATTTCTTACATGCAGTTGTTATGGATATACATATATATAATATATGTATATTATTTGTATTATTTAATATGTTTATGTATGTATATGTAAATATTACACACAAAAAATACAACATCAAACGTTATTTTTGTGTTTTTCTTTTTAAATAAATTTATACACAAAATTTTTTTTGCTAAATTTACATTTTTTTTATTAACAACTAGGTATTTTAGCATTATTTGCTTTAGATGTTGGTGAATTTTTACTCCCTTTATATTAACTCGTAGTGTCTGCTTGTCGAAAAAATTTTGGATCGATTTTAACCCCTTTCCCGTAACCCATTCGATCTGAAATTTTGCAGGCAGGCTCGTGATAATAACAGAAATGATTTAACAAATTTTTTTAGTGATGCCAAAACAATGCAAACTTTTAAATTTTTCTACCAGAGTTAATAAAAAAATTTACAAATTGTTAGTTTTTATTATACTATTACCACAACGACCACAAAAACAGCAAGTCCAGCTATGACAACAACACAACATTTAGAATAACAACAAGAACAATATAGAAACATCATATTTTTCATTTTTTTTTACTTTTTCAGAGATTTCCCTGGACCTGTTAAACCGATTTTAATGATTTTTGAAACAGAAATCTTCCCATGAATTTGGTGAATCATTATCATTAAAAATTATCACTGTAGCTGTACTATGGAGGGCGTGATAATGACAAGAACAACATAGAAAATTACATTTTTTCAAGACTTTTTTTAGTTCTTCATTCAAATCTCGGGCCCTAATCGGCCGATTTGGACGATTTTAAATAGCAAACTTTTCAGGATGTTAGTGAATCATTTTTTATATCAACGAGCACCCTAGCTGGCCGATTGATGCCGTCATCGTGATTTCCACAGACGGACAGACGGACATCGCTATATCAACTCCGGTTGTTATAAGGATCACAAATATATATATTTTATGGGGTCCAAATTTTTTTTTCTAATTATTACAAACGGAATGACAAACTTATATATACCCTCTGCACACTGGAGTGGAGGGTATAAAAATATGAACCCGGATGTGATGTTGGAAACAAGTACGCCATAAATTTTAATGAACACATAAATGTATCTAATTTTGAAATTTTAGTAAATCATCTATAACTCCATGAGAAAACTGAAATAGATAGATTAATAGAAAGATATAATGGAATTTTTGCAAAAGATAAATACGGTGTATGTACGGTAAATTATGAAGCTCGTATTGATTTAGCGATTGATAGATATTGCAGTAAGAGACGATATAAATATAATATGGAAGATAGAAGAGAAATGCAAATTGCAAAATTACTTGAAAAAAATTTGATAGAAGAATCTTATAGCCCATTTGCGGCTCCAGTAACATTAGTATACAAGAAAGAGGGGAATAAGAAAAATAGATTGTGTATTAACTTTAGAGATTTGAACAAAATTGTGATACCATAATCACAACTTTTTCCTTTAATTGGAGACCTAATGGTAAAAACAAGAAACTGTAAATACTTCTCAACATTAGACACAAACTCTGCATTTTGGTCAATTACTTTAAGAATAGAAGATAGGAAAAACCCGAATTTGTTACACAAGAAGGACATTTCCAGTGGACTTGCTTCCCATTTGGACTAAACACATCTCCAGCAATATTCCAAAGAATCCTTAGTGATATAATAAGAAGACACAAGCTGCCAAACTTTGCAGTGAACTATATAGATGATATATTAGTATTTTCAAAACTTTCGATGACCATATAAACCATTTAGCACAATTATTAGAAGCTATATACACTGAAGGTTTCAGATTAAAATTTACGAAATGCAAATTTGCTGAAAGTTCGGTCAAATATTTAGGTCATCTCATTACTAACAATTCTATATATCCATTAAAAGATAACTTAATTTCAATTCAGCACTTTCCAGTACCAAAAAACACAAAACAATGTCAGAAAGTTCTTGGAAAAAATAAATTTTTATAACAAATACTTATATACCAAATGTAGCTATGGCTTTAGACCAGTTAAGGCCATACCAAGGACGCTGGTGCTCGGCTTATGTATACAGCGAACGAAAACAACAATACTCAACAAAGAGTAAAAGTAAACAACAATTTCATTCTGTCTTATGAAAGCTTTGGAACAAAGCAGGTCTATGTCGCATTGCCTTTTGAAATTCATATATATTTTTTTAATGGGTACACAGGGAATATTTATTTAAAAGAAACCAAAACATTTTGAGAAAATTTCGAAGACTTGATAAACTAAATTATGCAAAGCAGTTGAATCTGCCATAAATTAAACATTTTCTATATATTACATACGTCGCCTCCGTTTGACAACATTACAGCTGTCTTTATGAATTTTTTTTTTAATTTTAAAAAATATCCAGTTACTGCAGGCTGGTAAGTTTTTTAGTTTTTGGTAACATACCACTTATTAACCTTTGAAACTTCTTGTCCTTTTAAGTTTTGATATTTTTTTTTGTCTTTTAAAGAAATGAATTACTAACTTATTTGATTTAATAAACTTCAAACTTATGGGTAAAAAATATTAAATGTTCCTCATATTTTGTATTACATTGTGGTGTATGCAAGTTAAGGCACGTCGCCCCCCAACATTTCAACATAATTAAACTTACACCAATATTTCCGTATTCGTTCCTTAGCAACTCAAATTTTCTGCATTAGTTGCAAAATAGTTTACCTTTTGTCTGAATTATGTTTTTTTGAGTCAAATAAATTTTGCAGCATTTTCATAAATGCAAAAATCGTATGGTCAAAGCAGCGGTGTCAGTTAGTTTGGCAATTTCATTAATTTTGGCACATTCTAAAAGTCAGCAAATTCTAATTGTTGGTTGCCTTTAAAAATAATAATAATGTAGAAATAAAAGCAGTTCTTTTTGTCTTTTTGGATCGAAGCAATAAAAATCAAATTCATTTTTAGTATTAAGAAACAAAAGCACATAGTGCTGATGATAATAAACTTTCAATTAAAAAAAAACAACCAAGTGTTTTACTGGCGCCCAACGTGATATCCTTTTAAGGATCAAAAAAACGGTTCACCATAGTGTGAAAAAGTGACAATCTTCATAGAAGATAAATCTTATTGAACAAGTTCACATAGTGAAGCAGTGACTATCATTATAGAAATAAATAAATTAAAACAAAATTCATAAGAAATATCTAACCTAAGAATAATAAATTCTTTTTAAAAAAGTAAAAAGTTGTTCGCAAAATCACAAAAACGTTGTGAAAAATAATGAAATAAATAAAACTTTCAAACCTGAGAAGAAACATAATATAGCAAAAAGTGCACAAGGTTAATGAAAATGCAGTCAGAAGTGCCACACATATTCAAAAAAACCAACGTAATCATCTATACCAAAAGACAAATCAAATCAAATATAAATCATCTTTACCAATAAAGAAGACCGAAAATCACTTCAACGGCCGAATCAACTTCAACTTTCTCCGGAAAAGGCTTTTAAGGATTCAACACTTTGCCGCTGCAGCTTCAATTTTCAACATGTTTATTTTTTTGTAAGTTCTAGATGTAAGAATTAAACAGCCAATATAATGGTTAATTTGTCAACGTATTTAAGTAATATAAAATAATTAAGATTCACTTCCATTTTCGAAAGTGAAAATGTTGTAAAATGTGATTCTAAATATTCGATTTTGATGAATTGTAAAAGGAAATCAACAATTTCATTTTGCCAAGAACTAAACTATGGAAACAACTCATGCCTTAATGACTTGCTAAATAACTACACGGTTACTTGCGATACTCTTTCGGCTCATAACATGCCATTCATCTCAGAAATCGATGATTGGATCGTCATTATCAATGACCAATCTTTTAAACTAATGGACAGAAATGAAACCACAATCGTCCAAAAAGGGACTTTTCTAGTAACTTTCGAGAGTGAAATATTTATTAATTCTGCAAAGTTCGAAAATCTCCGCAAAATTGCTTTCAAAAGTCCGGAAACTCCCAAAGCTCACTCTGTCAGTCTTGCTGACCATACCTCCATCCTATCACTCCCATACTTACACGAGCTGAATATTAAAAATATGGACCATATTTCCCATTCGCATTCCAAAGTCAGAGGAACTTGTTATATCTCCGCTTCTCTTTTTGCCCTGATTTTGGCACTTTGTGCTACATACTTTGTAGCCAAGAGGAACCGTAAAATCGAAATAAGTAATATCCTCAATAATTACGACCGGCCGGGGACGTCTGGATCTCAAGGGGGGAGCAGTTAAGGCACGTCGCCCCCAACATTTCAACATAATTAAATTTACACCAATATTTCCGTATTCGTTCCTTAGCAACTCAAATTTTCTGCATTAGTTGCAAAATAGTTTACCTTTTGTCTGAATCATGTTTTTTTGGGTCAAATAAATTTTGCAGCATTTTCATAAATGCAAAAATCGTATGGTCAAAGCAGCGGCGTCAGGTAGTTTGGCAATTTCATTAATTTTGGCACATTCTAAAAGTCAGCAAATTCTAATTGTTGGTTGCCTTTAAAAATAATAATAATGTAGAAATAAAAGCAGTTCTTTTCGTCTTTTTGGATCGAAGCAATAAAAATCAAATTCATTTTTAGTATTAAGAAACAAAAGCACATAGTGCTGATGATAATAAACTTTCAATTAAAAAAAAAACAGCCAAGTGTTTTACTTGCATACTATAGAGCATTCACACAGTGCATCAATGCTAATCATAGGGTAATTGGTTTTGGTAAATAAAACGAAAACACTTGACACATATATGTTGACCATAAACGTTGCAATTCGATAATGCACGTGTGGGTATAAACACTACCATGAATGAATGTGTATGGCATTGCAGTTTGTAAACAAATCCAAAATAAAGTATAAACAAAAGTGTTTCTTATTTCAATTGCATGACGGCAACACAAAGCAAGTACGGAAATGTTTGAAGTATTTGATACTGCCGTACTTGACATGTTTTTGTGTTTTATAATAGGACCACCCAATAGATACATGTGCTTCACACATGTAGGTCGCTAGACGTATTACCAAGGGCAGTCGCAATGCTATTAGAGCACTGCATAGTTTTAAGTAATTATTTTTAGTACATAAGTAGGAACTATTCAAATTGTAAAGGCAATGATAATCTGGAGTTTAGACTGAGCAGGTCTATACTTTCAAAAATAAAGAAGGTCTATTTTAAAATATAAAAGAAAGGAATCCAACTTTATAAATTAATTGGAAATGAAGAGAATCGAAAGTAAGTAATCCTGCCCTCTAATATCATCCCCGCAACACCTCACATTACATGGCGATCCTGCAACGTAATCTGGAATCTTCCATCACTGATTAAAAATCCTGCATCCATCCATCCTACAGCCAACAGCTCTAGATGTCATCCTCCATCACCGATTAAGATTCTGCTTCAGCCGAATCCTACATCCTACATTAGATGACAACATACATCATAGTGTATATCCATCCAGAAGAGTTGTAATAAGGTAATCCGTAACAACAGTTTTTTTTATTAAGTGCGCTGCGCAAATAAAAAAAACTGTAAGGGAAATATATATAATAAAAGAAGTTTTTATTAAGTGCGCTGCGCAAATAAAAACTATAAAGTAGTGTGTCCAGAAAGGAGAAAAATTCTTTTTAATGAATAAAAAGAAAGAACTCGATAATATACTCGAGAAAATACGAACAGCTAGGCAAGATTGGAATTCAGGAAAGGTTAAAGAAAAACCTGAGGTACTGACCCTAGGCCCTAAGCAAATAAAAATAAATAAAATTAAAATAGTAGAACCAGTGTACCCCATATTCCCGGTACAAGAAACAAGAATTGTAGGAAGAAATTATAAAGGAGAAAGAAAAATAAAACTGACAATAAAAGAGGACAAATTAAAACTATTAAAAGAAAAAACTGAAGATACGACTCTGAGTACTAGTGAGAAGGAAAATTTAAAGATAAAGGAGATTAACCTAAAAGAAGAATTTTCAACATTGTTGAAAGAAATAAGAGAACACAATAGATCGAAGAGAAGAATACGAAAGAACAATAAGTCAAATGGGAAATACACAGAATAAAAGAAAAGAGGTGATTACGGCAACAACTAGCGCGCCTCCGGCTGTAAGCATTACGACAGAATTAGTAGTATCAATATGTGTTATATTTACGTTTAATACATTAATTAAATATTTAAGAAATTATATTAAGAAACACATAAACAGACATGTATTAAAGATTAATATAAATAATGTCGTATAAGAAAATAATGAATGTAACTTTATAAATATGTATACAAAAATAAATAAATAAAGAGAAAACAATATAATTACTGTAATACATTTCCGTGGATAATATACACAAACAGTTAGACACGCTAATAACAAATGCTAGGAAGTCAATAGGTAAGGTTTACTTGTATGATACACTATTAGCAAATAGAAAAGAAATACTCAAATTAGAACAAGAAACAATAAAGATTTTAGAGGATTCGAAAATACAAGAATCCGATAGACAGAAACATATAGAAAAATTCGGTAAATTAAAGAAAGAGACTTTAGAAATACTTTTAGCACATGAAAACAAGGCGCAACAAACAACAGTCGACACAATTACGGAAACTACATTGAACACGACCGAATTGGCGGCAATTTCCAAACTTATACCTATATTCATCGAAAGAAGAGTTACAGTTGTTCGTAGCAAATCTGAAATGGTACAAGAGGCAGTAATACCAGGCAAACATACATCACTTTTTAACCTTGTATATAAGACGAAGTTGACACCTAAGGTACAAAATAGGGTAAGGCAGACGTCTATGCCAAATAGCATAAATACATTGATAAGTGCATTAAAGGAAGCATACGGGATAAAAAAATCTCCAAACATTATCTTGAACGAAATAAAAACTATGGTTCAAACGGACACGATAAGAAAATTCGCAGACAGACTGGAAAGTTTGATAATGGACTGAAATGAGGTGCAAATACAAGCTTTGGGTGAAGCAAGTAGAGAGACAATTAGTAGTACTAATGCGGTAATAGCATTTAATACGTTTAAGAATGGATTAAAAAACAGGGAAATAGTGCGAACAATCCAGGCTAGTAGAAAGAAAACTCTTAGTGAAGCTATAGAGATAGTGTTAGAGGCATCGTCGGATATAAGACAAGGTCAGATTATGTTCAACACATCTAGACCAAGAGAATCGAATAGGTATAACGTAACAATAATCACAACAACAATTACCAAAATAATCAGAACTATAGAAACACCAATTATAATAGTAATAGGAACAATAACAATAACAGAAACAGTTATGGCAATAACAATAGATACGGTAATAATAACAGCAATTATAGAAATAACGGCAATAGAGGCCTGAACAATAATACTCACAATAATGGATATGGCAATAATGGTCAAAATAATAAAAGCAACTACGGTAATAGTGGACAGAATGGTATGAACAACCACTATAGAAATAATAACAGAAGAGGTAATAATAACTACAACAATAGAGGTAACAGCTATAACAATAATAGGAACAATAGAGTGCATCATATTCAAGAACAGGGAAACTCCCAGGATCCGGAGATTTTACGGTACCAAGAATCTTCGGAAAGAAAACAGTAAGAACACATAAAATTTTCAATGTCTCATCGGATCTAAAGAATTATGTAAAATTAAAAATGAAAGGCTCGGATAACCCATTAACATTTTTAATAGACACAGGAGCAGATGTCTCTTTGTGCAAAGAGGATTTATTACCACAGGGAAGATCCATATGACTATTGTCTTCTGACAGGAATTTCGAAAGAAGAAATAAAATCTTTAGGTTCCACGAAAATAAACGTACAACTGAACGAGATAATAATTGAACATAAAATACAATTGGTAAAATATGACTTTCCGACATATACAGACGGTATATTAGGAAGAGATTTTCTGTACAAGTATGATTGTAACATTGACTATAGTAAATTTATATTAACAATCAACACTGGGCATGAAGCGATAATATTGCCAATACACAATAATGCACTAAAAATTAATCACGTGAAAATTTCACCAAGAAGCGAAGTAATTTTACCATTCAATATTGATGTCACAGATGACAGTATAATATGTAGTCGCGAGATTGCAGATGGAGTATACTTAGTAAACACTATAATTCCAAAGGTTGGAAACAAACACATAAGACTATAAAATGTTTTGAATAAAACAACAATAATAAAGAATTTAAAGACGATTCCATTGAGAAATTTTGAGATTTATAGAACTACTGGTAAAACAGCAAGATGTGACAAAAAACGATTCGATAAGTTATTAAATGAATTAAATGTGGATATAAATGATGACAGCGCGAGGAACAGATTATTGGAAATACTAAGGAAATGTCAATCTATTTTTCACATAGAAGGTGAAAATTTGACGACAAATAACTTTTATAAACAGGCTATACATTTAAATGACAGTAAACCAGTTACATAAAGAATTATCGTTTACCACAAACGCACAAGGAAGAGATAAATAATCAAGTGAAATGTTTATTGGAACAAAATATAATAGAACCATCCATAAGTCCTTATAATGCTCCACTTTTATTAGTTCCTAAAAAGGGACAAGATGACTTAAACAAATGGAGATTAGTGGTAGATTTCAGGAAACTGAATGATAAGATTGTGAACGACAGGTTTCCACTAACACGGTTGGACGACATTTCTGATAAGCTAGGTAGAGCGAAATATTTTTCCACATTGGATATGACGAGTTCATTCCATCAAATTGAACTTGATGAAGATACGAGACCTTTTACAGCACTTTCAACTCCAAATGGCCATTACCAATACACTAGATTACCATTCGGATTGAAAATATCTTCCAACAGTTTTCAAAGAATGCTTACCATAGCATTATCTGGATAAGAGTCAGAGTCATTTTTGTATGTGGACGACATAATAGTATTTGGATGTAGTTTGAAACATCACAATGAGAATCTGATAAATGTATTTAATAGATTGGCTAAATATAATCTGAAGCTAAATGCAAATAAATGTTGTTTTTAAGACCGGAAGTAGTATACTTAGGGCATTTGATAACGTCAAATGGCATAAAACCAGACCCGAGCAAGTATGAAGCGATTTCAAAATATCCCATTCCGAAAAATTCTGATGAAGTAAGAAGATTCGTAGCTTTCTGCAACTACTATCGGAGATTCATAAAGAATTTCGCAGAAACTGCAAGCTGCCTAAATAACTTATTGAAGAAGGACATGAAGTTCGATTGGACTGGAAACTGTCAACTAGCATTTGAAAGTCTCAAAAGTAGTCTGATAAGCCCACCAGTATTGCAATATCCAGACTTTGGTAGAACATTTGTATTGGAAACTGACGCATCGGATTTTGCACTGGGAGCGGTTCTATCTCAAGGGCCAATAGGCGAAGATTTACCTATATCTTATGCAAGTAGATCCCTTAATAAACATGAGAAAAATAAACCTGTTATTGAAAAGGAATTATTAGGTATTTATTGGGGCATCCAATTCTTCAGACCATATTTGTATGGAAGAAAATTCACTGTCGTAACAGACCACAGACCTTTAATATCTCTATTTTCTCATAAGAATCCTAGTTCTAAACTAACAAGGATAAGATTGGAACTTTCGGACTACGATTTCGATATTGTATATAAGAAAGGAGCCAATAACACAAATGCAGACGCATTGTCACGTATACAACTGGACTCCACAATATTAAAAAATATGATACCATTGGAAAATGATGAAAGTCTAAAAAAGACACTAGTAGTAACAAGAGGTATGAACAAAAAGTCATCAATTAATGAAAATATCAATAGCGACTCTCATGGTGAGCCTGATCAACTCCGTATGTGGGATTGCACATCCATCAATGATATTAAAAATGCATGCAAACTAAAGTTTATTTTCGAAAAAAGGCCAAATAATGATATATATGAATATACTACAGAATATTATAAATGTAATAATGAAATGCGCATTAGGTGCAGCGATAATCCAAAGCGCTTAGGTACTCTATTGGAGAAGCTTCCATCTTATTTGAGAACAAGTAAAAATGATAAATTTGCCATCGCAAGAGATGATGCAATATTTGAAATAATTCCTGCAGATGAATTTAAGGCCAAATATAATGATTTGAATAAATCAAGTACAGATGACATAAAGATACTATTATACAACAAACCTCAAAAGATAATAAACGATAAAAGAAAAAGAAAACTGATAGAATTATATCATAATTCTCCCCAAGGAGGACACCTTGGTGTGAGAAAAACAACGTTAAAATTGAAGCAAAAATACGTGTGAAAAAACATGTCCAAAATGATATCTTATGCAAGTAGATCCCTTAATAAACATGAGAAAAATAAACCTGTTATTGAAAAGGAATTATTAGGTATTTATTGGGGCATCCAATTCTTCAGACCATATTTGTATGGAAGAAAATTCACTGTCGTAACAGACCACAGACCTTTAATATCTCTATTTTCTCATAAGAATCCTAGTTCTAAACTAACAAGGATAAGATTGGAACTTTCGGACTACGATTTCGATATTGTATATAAGAAAGGAGCCAATAACACAAATGCAGACGCATTGTCACGTATACAACTGGACTCCACAATATTAAAAAATATGATACCATTGGAAAATGATGAAAGTCTAAAAAAGACACTAGTAGTAACAAGAGGTATGAACAAAAAGTCATCAATTAATGAAAATATCAATAGCGACTCTCATGGTGAGCCTGATCAACTCCGTATGTGGGATTGCACATCCATCAATGATATTAAAAATGCATGCAAACTAAAGTTTATTTTCGAAAAAAGGGCAAATAATGATATATATGAATATACTACAGAATATTATAAATGTAATAATGAAATGCGCATTAGGTGCAGCGATAATCCAAAGCGCTTAGGTACTCTATTGGAGAAGCTTCCATCTTATTTGAGAACAAGTAAAAATGATAAATTTGCCATCGCAAGAGATGATGCAATATTTGAAATAATTCCTGCAGATGAATTTAAGGCCAAATATAATGATTTGAATAAATCAAGTACAGATGACATAAAGATACTATTATACAACAAACCTCAAAAGATAATAAACGATAAAAGAAAAAGAAAACTGATAGAATTATATCATAATTCTCCCCAAGGAGGACACCTTGGTGTGAGAAAAACAACGTTAAAATTGAAGCAAAAATACGTGTGAAAAAACATGTCCAAAATGATAAACAAGCAAACTAAACATACAAAAGAACCAATTAAGGTGACGGACACACCGTCTCAAAGTTTTGACACAGTGGTGATAGATACAGTTGGTCCGCTAAGTCCAACAGATAACTTCCGATATATATTGACCATGCAATGCGAATTGACGAAATACGTTATTGCTTGTCCTATGGAGACAAAGGAAGCGAAATCTATAGCGAAGGCATTAACGGAAAACGTTATATTGAAGTATGGAATATTTAGTACACTCCAGTCGAACAGAGGTACGAAATTTAAAAACGAGTTAATGAAGGAGATATGTACATTATTAAAAATTGAACAACGATTTTCGACACCCTACCATCATGAAACGTTAGGTACAGTAGAAAGGAACCATAGGGTTCTGAATGAATACTTTTTGTCATTCGTAGAAAATAATAATTGAGTAGAATGGATACCATATTACACTTTTGCGTACAATGTAACACCTCATGTAGACACTGAATACTCTCCGTTTGAGTTAATATTTGGAAAATTACCAAAATTGCCAGGTGATGAAATCCGGAATCATCCCATGGTATATAATTTTGAAAATTACGCCAATGAATTGAAAGCAAGACTGAAGCATTCACTGGACAACGCGAAACGTATGACTGAACAGATAAAGCAAAATAGACAATTAGAATCACAAAAAAGGACAAAAAGTTTAGATTTAAATATAGGTGATTTAGTGTTAGTAAGGTAGAGAATAGAAGAAAGAACGAGGCACCATACAGAGGTCATTATAGCATAGTAGAGATAGATGATTTAAATATCTCAGTAAAGATAGGAAATAATATTAATACTTACCATAAGAATTTAATTAAAAAAGTATAACTGTTAGTAAGAATTTTAAATATGATCAATAACAAAAACCAAATTACAGAATAAGAACTTTTTTTATAATAAACAAACATATGTATATGTTAAGCTAAAAAAAAATTATATGTTAATGAAATTATTGTTACTGACATTGTAGTATTATTATTACTCATTTAATAAGGCATAGAATTACAGAATAAAGTAATGTATAAAAATAAAAAAAAACACAAATGTATATGCATAAGAATTCGTGATTATAATTAAGAATAATATTTTAAGCATAATAGTCGTAAATAGAGATATACCGATCCGAATACAATAATTTTAACAATAAAAATTTAAGCATTACAATAATAAAGAAATCTGTATATAATAATTTTACATGCAGTATGCACACACTAAGATACACAGCAATCCTCCAATTTCTTATTTTGAATTTAAAGAAATTGTATGATTCCTCTTAAGGGCGCTGGTGTGGTGTATGCATACCATAGAGCATTCACACAGCGCATGAATGCTAAGCATAGGGTAATTGGTTTTGGTAAATAAAGCGAAAACACTTGACACATATATGTTGACCATAAACGTTGTAAATCGATAATGCACGTGTGGGTATAAACATTACGATGAATGAATGTGTATGGCATTGCAGTTTGTAAACAAATCCAAAATAAAGTATAAACAAAAGGGTTTCTTGTTTCAATTGCATGACGGCAACACAAATCAAGTACGGAAATGTTTGAAGTATTTGATACTGCCGTACTTGACATGTTTTTGTGTTTTATAATAGCTGACCACCCAATAGATACATGTGCTTCACACATGTAGGTCGCTAGACGTATTACCAAGGGCAGTCGCAATGCTATTAGAGCACTGCATAGTTTTAAGTAATTATTTTTAGTATATAAGTAGGAACTATTCAAATTGTAAAGGCAATGATAATCTGGAGTTTAGACTGAGCAGGTCTATACTTTCAAAAATAAAGAAGGTCTATTTTAAAATATAAAAGAAAGGAATCCAACTTTATAAATTAATTAGAAATGAAGAGAATCGAAAGTAAGTAATCCTGCCCTCTACTATCATCCCCGCAACACCTCACATTACAACATTTTCAGAATGTAAGATTTAAGATTTTAAAACAACAAAATATATTTAAAATTTTACCATATTCTTCGTGAACTCAACTATTTTCCCTTTAAGTCATTCATATAAACATTCATTCAAAATCTACACAAACCCATTTAATATCGGCATTGTCTTACGTCCATGGATTTCGATCAGTGTAGTATAACACATGCTCATAAACACTATTTCTAACTCAATTCTCTCGACGGCCACCACTTCTTCAGACCCACTACGCAATTTATTGAGAAAAGGACAAACATTGTTTTGGACAAACAAATGTCAAAATTCTTTTGATAAACTGAAAAAATGCTTTGCTGAAAACCAGTATTAGAAATATATGATCCAGAATTACCGATATACATATATACTGATGCAAGTATGCAAGGTATAGGAGCCGTAATGGAACAAAAACAAATAAACGGAGAAGAAAAGCCAGTAGCATACTTCTCAAAAAATTTAAAAATAGCCAAAAAATGCAAAAAGCAATATGTTTAGAATGTTTAGCTATAAAAAAGGCGATAAAATATTGGCAATATTGGATTATTGGAGAATCATTTATATTGTTTTCGGACCATAAACCGTTAGACAATTTAAACATAAAATGCAGAACGGATGAAGAACTAGGTGATCTTACATATTATTTATCACAATATGACTTCAAAATAGGAAAATAATTCAGGGGAAAATAATTCAGAGGCTGATTGTTTAAGTAGAAATCCAAGTTTAGAAGCTTATGAGAATGAATATGAACAATTAAAAATTGTTAATTTGATTAAATTAGATGACATTATCAAAGATCAATGCAATAATGAAAATTTATGCGACAAGTACATGAAAATTATTGTCATATCGGAATAAAACAATTACAAACTAAAATAATGCCATTTTATACAGCAGGAAATTTGATAAAAAAAAAACATAAGTAAAACATGCAGGAACTGTGCAATATGTATAAAGAATAAAACAAGAGATCAACATAAATTTGGATTATTGTCACAATTAGGACCGGCAGAAGAGCCATTTGAAATAATGTCAACTTAAAAAACGATTTTATAAAATTACTAAGTATGGTAACAGGCACTAATAGAGTTGGGATGATTCTCTCGGCTCAATATCCAGGAATCAATTCAAAAGAATTTAAACAATTTCTAGACAATAAAAATATTCCATTGGTATTCACTGCAGTTAACGCACTTTTCTCCAATGGCTTGAACGAGAGGTTGAATCAAACATTAGTGAACAAAATTAGATGCAAGATTAATGAGAATGTATACAAATGTATACAAAAATATAACGAAACGGAACATACGGTCACTGGTTTTACAACAATATACCTTTTGCAAGGAACAGAGGTTTTAAGTCGACCAAAAGAAATATGCGAGAAGAAAACTTAGTCGGTTAAAGGAATATAAAAAATACTTTGGGAAAATACAAAGAAATCACACTTATACAACAAAACTTTGTATGACAAAAATAGAAAAATATGTGGAAAATGGGAATAGAACATATAGGAAAAAATTAGATGAGATAAGGATTGCACCCTTTAAGGTACTAGAAAGAGTATCTAACTCCATTTATAGAATAGATACAGCATAAAAAAAAGAATCAAATCTATTTCATATCTCAAAACATATTCCAATATCAACGATTTAACTTTGGGTTTTGCAAAATTTTTTAACCAACAAAATTTTTCCATAGGGGTGGAGATGTAAGTAAATAAGTAAGTACATCAGTTATTCGCTCACAAAGTCATTAATGTATACCTGAAACTGGTTTAAGATTTCATACATTTCAAAAAGTAAATAATTGTAAGCGATCAGTCGTATAACTCACGCCGAGAGAGAAAGCGTGTAGAAGAAAAAGTGTAAAGGGAACAAGGAAACTTTAATTGTCATTTTTCTAATTAATTAAGGTAATTAAGTATGTAATATATTTTTAAGTGTTTTATAAAATCAATAAAATATCTAATTAATTTAGAACAAACCACTTGAGTTTAAAAAAGGGAACCGAATTACATATTATAAAACGACAAGTTTGGAAAAGTACAGTATGGGAAGTTGCTATTCACGTTTTTGATGACAGCGGCGGCATATGAAAAAACACATGTAATAAAGCTGACTGCAATTGGAACTGAACAAGATACCAGTTATACATTCCCGTTGGAATATCAAGAAATAGCTATGCATAAAGTGTTGTGCAAAACAAAAGAGGTTGAAAAAGTGAAAAAAAATGTAACACATGGACACATATCAAGGAATATTTGGATAACATTAACAGCAGAACTGAAAAATTTTTACATGGGTGAAGATGAAAATCTAAAGCTAAACGACTAATATTTAGAGGAAATACAGATTGAATCGAAATCGACATATGAAGAAAAAAAAAATCATGTACAAATTTAAATAAGCTTTCAGAAAAATTTGTGATTGACAAATTTACAGGGAAAAACGCAAACGGTGAACAATGGTTAAATACCTTAGAAAATGAATATATGCGGCTAGACATCGAATAGGATTGAGAAACAATAGAGGCTTTAAGATTATTTTTAGAAGGTTCTGCCATAGATTGGTACAATTCAATGCTCATAAAATATTCGTTAACATCAGACTGGAAAACATGGAGAGATAATTTTTGTCCAACATACACCAACAATGGTTGGTCTATGATTAGTATGCACTTTTATTCAAATATATAAGTGGTCCGTTATTGGATTATGCTTTAAAATAATTTAACCCATAAAAACAGTTTTTATTAAAACTCTTTCTTTCCTTATGGATATGAGTTTTGAATATCTCCGTGACTGTGGGTGACTGTATATGACTATCTTAAAATTAATCTTTGGCCACAACAAGTCTAAGGACAAAGTTTCAGATCCATCGGATGATGGGAAGTGGGGTTTTAATCTCTCAGTGACTGTGCGTGACTATATCAAAGTTAATCTTTTTTCACAGCAAGTCTATCGACCAAGTTTCAGATCGATCGGATAGGGGAAATAACATTTAGATCACTTCGTGACTGCGCGACTTATAGGTTCTTTAATAAAACTCCTTTTAGTTTGCTTTATTAAGATCTTTTTTATTTTATTAAAAACCTTTTTGTTTTAGTTGAATCTTAAGACTGGCTTTAATATTACATTTTTCTACATATTTAAAAGAGCAAAATGCAAAAAGTGCCAACTTGCATTTGGTTCTTTTCCAAAAGTTACGAAAAAAAAAACAAAATGCAAGGAGAGAACTTGCAATTTGTTCTCTTTTTTATTTGTTTGAATTTATGCAGCTGCATTTGCAACTGCAAATTCCATAGGAGTTTAATTACATAAAAACTTCCACAAAGTGTGGGAATGAATTATTTAATGTTTTATAATGATTTTTATATAATAAAGAAGGTGGACATAACTCCTCCACTCCTTGTTTTAGAATACTCCTGGATTTTAATATGTATTACTATTTTCTGTCTTCTTTCTTTTTTTTTTTAGTATGATTGGATCTACACATATGTTTGTGAACCAACAATAATTATCCAAATCTTAAAACTAAGACTTATATATATTCAAATACTAAAAATTTATTCATAAGTTTCTTCTTCTCCCTTCAACTTATTCATTAAGTTTTCCAATTTATAAGTGCACTTTTCGATTACTGATTCTTATTACTTATCGCAGTTTATATTCTCATTAGTGTCTTATTAACAATAATATATATTATATGTTTAATTAAAAAAAAAGTTTAACAAATTTTTGCCCTATTATTTTTTCTTTATTAGCCTTAATATTATTTTCGTTGAAAAATTATAAAACTTGTATTATTTAAAGGAATTATTGCTTCGATACTTTTTTAAAATACTTTCTATACCAGACGATCCACCTGAGACTTCCACTGTATTAACCGTTTTATAGCCACAACAAGAACTATCACCACCAAAGCGAAAAGACTGATACTTAACCCATAATTAATGTGTTTGTGCAATTTCAGCTTTTCTATATCTTTCATATTAGTTTTCTGTTGCAATAAGATGTGTTCGATATACCTCGCTGTTAATTTCAAACTTGCAACCCGAAAAGTTAACCAAATAGTTTCCGTTCATCGTCAGATTTTTGTCATTACAATTCTGAGAAATTTAGCTTTCTTTAGTGTTTTTAATCAACAAAACACCATCATTTATTCTCAAAATTAAAAATTTCTTATTGATTCTAAATTTACCATTCTCTATCACTGTACAGTCCCTCAATTTGTGTAGATCCCCCAGAGCTGTGTTTTCTATGTATACAAATTTCTCATTGTCTACCTCAATAATGTATTTCGCATTGTGACTGTTTTCGCCATTGATTCTGAGCCTCTCCATGATATCTTCCCCGTCGCCATTATACATGGTCCAATGCTCTACCATTATGTACATTGAGTGGGGTGTCCCCAATTGTAGAATGAAATGTGCTATTATAAAGCTCAATTGCCTTTGACATTTGTTCCTTTATCGGCAATGTTCGCTCCATATTAATGGTTCTATTTTTCTCAGTTATTGCATTATTGAGTCTTTCTGCATCTGAGTTTCCAGTATGACTATTGGGTTTGGAAAAATGGATTTCTATTTCTTCTTCCATACAAAATTGTTTAATGTTCACATTATTGAATTAATTATCGGCCACAATCTTACTAACTGTTCCATTCACGGAAGTGAACAATCGAAGCTTTTCTACAAGTGTTTTACTGTTTCTATCTTCCAGATGAAAACAGACTGCTTGTTTAGAGAATTTATCAATAAACACAATGAATGGCTGTTTTGTGTTAACATATGTATATATATGAATTATTTCATTAATATCATTAGGGGTCTCTGTTAGATAAAATTTCTTTTTTATTGGTCTTCTGTCGTATTTACCAGCCGCACACACATCACAATTATTCACCACCATGTGTATTAGTGTCTTTAAACCAGGGTAATATATTTTACTCTTTAATCCCTGGTAATTTGCTAAGATGCCAACATGACCGGACTCCTTGATGTGGTATAGAGAGATCTGATGTTTGCATATATCTCATCGAGCCTCATCTGAAGCTGATAGTACACAGAATCATCCAACTGCGAATATATTCCCACTTTCCTTTTTATATATATAGAAATATTCTAGAAATATTCTAGAATTGCCGAGAACTGTTTCGAAGTCCTTTTCCTTGTTTTCAACAAATATAATTTGTGTTTTAAATCGATTCACCACAGTATGAAGTATGGGAACACTATTGTTAGTATCCTCGGCTTGCGAATGTCTTGTAGCCGCTGTTGAGTCATTGCAATCCTCCTGTTGCTCAATATTTCGAATTTCATTTAAATCAACATCAATATGACTCAAAAAGTCTGCTATCTTGTTTTCCTTTCCCGCAATATAATTAATCTTAGCACAATATTCACCCAATTGAATAACCCATCTCTGCAATATAGGATTGATATCCCTTGTGGAACTTTTCACCTGCAGCCACTTAAGTGCTTGATGATCGGTATGTAGAACTCAAAATAGGATGTTCCGTTAAAACTTGCTTCTATTTCTCAAATGCCAAAATATAATTCGGGTCGTTAGCGTTAACTCGTCTGTTTTTCTTTAGGTATACAATCATTGGATACGCAATTTTCGCGTAGTCTTTAACAAATTTCCTATAATAACCTGTAGCCCCCAAAAATGATTTAATTTGCCTCTGTGTTGTTGGCAATTTTAGGGCAGCTATGGCATTTATTTTGGAATCATTTGGCATAACTCCTTTTGGAGTTAAAATATGCCCCAGGTATGGTGTTTCCTTTGCTAGAAAATTACATTTGTCAACCTGGATTTTAAGACCTGCCTCCCCTAGGGCAGCAAAAATTTTTCCCAAATTTTCTATATGCTCCTGCAATGACGTACCCAACACTAAAATATCGTCCAAGTAGACGACACAAATTTTATTTATATACTTCTTCAGAATCGAATTCATAAGCCGTTGAAAAATGGCAGGCGCATTATTCAAGCCAAACGGCATTCTTACGAATTCTTAATGACCAAGTGGTGTGGAAAATGCGGTTTTCTGCATAACCCTGGGTTTCACCCTTATTTTATGAAAGCCCTTGGCCAGATCTATGATTGAAAAGTACTGTGCTTTACCCAATTTATCTAATATCGATTCTATATTAGGAATTGGGTATTTGTCTGCAACAGTACTATCATTAAGGCTTCTATAATCTATTACGATACGCCACTGTTTTTCCCCGAAGCTATTCTCCTTTTTGGGAACAATCCATAATGGGCTGTTATATGGGGAGCAACTTTCCCTGATAATTCCCTGCCTTAGCATTTCACGTACCTGGCGTTCTATTTCTTGTTCATGAATTTTGGGATACCGATAAATCTTTGAATATATAGGTCTATCAGTCATCGTCTTAATTTCATGCTCGATTTCATGGGTAAACGTTAAGTTATCCCCTTCCTTGTAAAATATATTACTAAATTGATTTAGTAACCTTGAAATGTGCCTATTCTCCTCCTTATTCAAATGTGACATTTTTATAGATTTTAAAATCGGATTTCGAGTAATTTCTAAATTATAAATTCTGAGCATGTCGAAAGGAAATACATTAAAGTATCCTTTCGCTGTTAATTTCCAAAAAATCTTCTTCGACATTTATTTTTGCCTTCAACAGTCACAAGATGTCCTGACCAATTATAGCGTCATAATTTTTTGCCACCAAATTGTTTATCATTCACGACATGCTACCATTTACATTAAATTCGTTAGGGAGTGGTGTAACTATTTTCCTATTAATTTCCATTATACCATTTCTAAAATACACTTTTTGTGGCAAGTCACTAATCAAAAAATTTTTTAAAGCATTTGGTGAAATAATACTTGTCGAGCCAGTGTCTATTAAACAATTTATTCGTTGCTTATGAATTGAAAGGGATACTATGGGCAATTGTGAATTTGGGCATCTGCCGTAAAATTTTCATAATCCTGAATATTGTCGGTGTCCATAGCATACTGCATAGAATTTGGGATAGTCTGTGTTGACATCCTAGTTTGTACAGATTGTCTGTTATTACCATTTGAACTCATAGCATTTCCTTTATTATTATTGTGTTTGACAGAATTATGTGAATTCATTTTTATCTGGTTATAATTTGTCCTATCTATTGTATTCGGATCAAGATTCAAATTTTTGATTTGCTTTGCAAAATGCGACTTCTTATAACTTTGTCCGTCGTTACTATTTTTCCTATGCCGAAAGTCTATAGTTCTCTTGTCCTATAATAATTTTAATTTTGTATATTTCATTATAATGTCTTGCATTGTCTCGTTTGTCTCTATGTGAGCTCTTACAGTTCCATCGATTTTATCTAGCATGATATCAACTAAATCCCTATCTACATTATCGGCCTCATAAATTCCTGGTTAAAGGGTCGAAGGCATACAATTCACTAAGTTCGAATTTTGCTTTTTCAAAGACATTAAATAATTCCGCTAAATTGCTTATCCTGATACTCCGGCATCTGTTGAAAATCTCCCCGTAAGTTGTTTTAGGTTGAAAAACTAATATAAGTCTCTGCTTGATCCCGTCCCATGAAAAGTTGGTAATTTCACCCACTCGTTTAGCAGCTTCTCCTCCTATTTTTTCATTTTTTATTATTTCCAGACAATAAAGGTATAACTGTTCATTTTCTCTGCATAGTTGCAAAGTAGTTTCAACGGCCCTTATAAACTGCATAACGTTGTCCTTGTTGTTTAATGGTTGCAGCTTTCTGAATTGATCCATGATATCCCTTGGCTGCAGCATAAATGTTGTTGGTTATAGTTGAGTTTGTTGTAAATGCTGTTGTTGTAGTTGATGTTGCTGTTCAGCAATTCTCTCTTCCTGCTGGTGTAGAACCGCTTCTAATTCGCAGATTTTCTTTTGTAATTCTTCCATACTTTCTTCAGTTATTTGGCGATTTTTATCTAAAATATTTGCTCGATTCATAACCAGTATAACAATTTAGTTCGATGCACAAACTGTTGGGTTTTCTTTCCGTTTCTTTTTTTGTGTAATTTTCTTAATATGTTGTTTTCGTTTTTTGTTTCTATTGAACAAACGAAAAAAAAAAAAATTTTTTTTTTTGTGCAGCCTTTAATATTAATATTTAATATTAATAAGTTGACTGTTAATATCTTTTGATATTAACTCCTCCGACTGCGACACTTATAGGTTCGTTAATAAAACTCCTTTTTGTTGCTTTATTAAGATCGTTTTTATTTTATTAAAAACCTTTTTGTTTTAGCTGAATCTTAAGACTGACTTTAATATTACATTTTCTACATATTTAAAAGAGCAAAATGCAAAAAGTGCCAACTTGCATTTTGTTCTTTTTCAAAAGTTACTAAAAAACAAAATGCAAGGTGAGAACTTGCAATTTGTTCTTTTTTTTATTTGTTTGAATTTATGCAGCTGCATTTGCAACTGCAAATTCCATAGGAGTTTAATTCATAAAAACTTCCACAAAGTGTGGGAATGAATTATTTAATGTTTTATAATAATTTTTATATAATAAAGAAGGTGGACATAACTCACGAGACTATGCGTGACTACCCCAAAATTAATCTTTAGTCACAACAAGACTATGGACCAAGTTTCAGATCGATGGGATGAAGAAAATGACATTTAGATCGTTCCGTGACTGTGCGTGACTATGCATGACTGTGCGCGACTATGTCAAAGTTAATCTTTTTTCACAGCAAGTCTATCGACCAAGTTTCAGATCGATCGGATAAGGGGAAATGGGTTTTAGATCACTACGTGACTGTGCGTGAACATTCGTGACTAAGTCAAAGTTAATGTTTTTTCACAGAAGGTGTATGGACTAAGTTTCAGATCGATCGGATGAGGGGAAATAACATTTAGATCACCCCGTGACTGCGCCTGACTATGCGTGACTGTGCGTGACTACCCAAAAATAATCTTTAGTCACATAAAGACTATGGGCCAAGTTTCATATCAATTGGATGAGGGGGAATAGGGTCCACCCACGACAGACAGACAGAGAGTATGAGTTAAAAGAAAGAGTTTAATAATCTAACCCATAAAAACAATGGTTTTATTAAAACTCTTTCTTTCCTTATGAATATGAGTCCTAAATCTCTCCGTGACTGCGTGACTTTGCGCGACTATTTTAAAATTAATCAGTGGTCACAGCAAGTCTATGGACCAAGTTTCGGATTGATTGGATGAGGGGAAATGGGGTTTAAATCACTCCGTGACTGTGCGTGACTGTGCGTAACTATGACCAAGTTTCAGATTGATCGGATAAGTGGAAATGTGTTTTAAATCACTCCGTGACTGTGCGTGACTATGCGTGACTAAGTCAAAGTTAATCTTTTTTACAGCAAGTGTATAGACCAAGTTTCAGATCTATCGGATGAAGGAAAATGACATTTAGATCACTCCGTATTATTTCACAGCAAGTCTGTCGACCAAGTTTCATATCGATCGGATAAGGGGAAATGGGTTTAACATCACTACGTGACTGCGCGTGACTGTGCGTGACTAAGTCAAAGTTAATCGTTTTTTCAAAGCAAGAGTATGGACTAAGTTTCAGATCGATCGGATGAGGTGGCAGACCGACAGAGAACATGAGTTAAAAGAAAGAGTTGAAAAAGAAATAATTTTATTAGATGTGAACAAAAATAAAGACAACAGAACTTTAGTAAATCTTATTGCAGATGGTTTACCGGAATTCATAACGGATAAATTAAGTAGAATGGAAATAACAACATCTAAAAATCTTTTTGCTAAATTTTCCAGCATGGAACACCTGCCAAAGAAAAAAGTTTTAGTAAAGATTCAAAATTTACGAAAAGAAAGAAAAGAATAACCGTTACCATACTGAATTCTCCTGCTGGTTTAAAACTGGTGAGAAAGTTTTGAAAGATAATCATATAAAGGTTGTTAATAATACAGAGATAGAGTCTGGAATTTTTTGGTATATATGATTCAGCGGAAATGTATCATTAATAAATTCTAAATTGTAAAAAATTAAAAATAACAAAATAACAGACAGAATGGTGTAAAGAAAACAGAGGGAATTGTAACTATGACATAAAAGTATTCGATATAGAAAAAATGATGAATGTTTTTGTAATAGTGTAGCATAAACTATAAGTCATCATTACCAACAAGAACATTTTTGGGTAATAAAATATAAAGAGTGATCATGTTACACACAAAATAATTAAAGCTACCAACACGATCAGCACTGCTTATACAATAGTTCAAGTGCTCTAGATTTAGAGTACTCAAGTAGTGCTGTGTGCAATTAAGCTGCTACGGTACCTACTGTAACAGTCAACCCTTTTCGTGTTGTACAACGATTGTTGAGATATACATATAAAATTGACCAAAGATGTTCTGTCCAATGCTACATTTCTTCACGTTAATTTAAGCAACTTTGTAAGTTTATTTTAAGTATAAATAGTGTTCGATTTTGTTCAATCGACACACTTTTGCTTTGACCATTCTAAGAGCTAAATTGTTCAGCTCAGCAAAGTTAATAAATAAAACCATTTATTCAAATAAATAAAAGTGTTTTATTTATATGGCGATCCTGCCAGATACGCGTATAAAGCCGCGTATAAAGCCTGAAAAGCGTATTATCCGCTTATGTCCTACAGAGCGTAAAATCCGCTTGCAAATACCACAGGACTAGAAAAGAAAAACGCGTAAAAACCGCGTGATATTGCACTACAATAGTACTGACGTAGACAGCCAGAAAAGTCCGTCAGCAGCGTTGAAGGATGTCAGCAGGACCTCAACCACTAACCATTGAGGAGTATAGGCAAAGGCAGTACAAGAAGAAGCCTGAAGAGGAAATGCAAGGTGAGAACTTGCAATTTGTTCTTTTTTTTATTTGTTTGAATTTATGCAGCTGCATTTGCAACTGCAAATTCCATAGGAGTTTAATTCATAAAAACTTCCACAAAGTGTGGGAATGAATTATTTAATGTTTTATAATAATTTTTATATAATAAAGAAGGTGGACATAACTCACGAGACTATGCGTGACTACCCCAAAATTAATCTTTAGTCACAACAAGACTATGGACCAAGTTTCAGATCGATGGGATGAAGAAAATGACATTTAGATCGTTCCGTGACTGTGCGTGACTATGCATGACTGTGCGCGACTATGTCAAAGTTAATCTTTTTTCACAGCAAGTCTATCGACCAAGTTTCAGATCGATCGGATAAGGGGAAATGGGTTTTAGATCACTACGTGACTGTGCGTGAACATTCGTGACTAAGTCAAAGTTAATGTTTTTTCACAGAAGGTGTATGGACTAAGTTTCAGATCGATCGGATGAGGGGAAATAACATTTAGATCACCCCGTGACTGCGCCTGACTATGCGTGACTGTGCGTGACTACCCAAAAATAATCTTTAGTCACATAAAGACTATGGGCCAAGTTTCATATCAATTGGATGAGGGGGAATAGGGTCCACCCACGACAGACAGACAGAGAGTATGAGTTAAAAGAAAGAGTTTAATAATCTAACCCATAAAAACAATGGTTTTATTAAAACTCTTTCTTTCCTTATGAATATGAGTCCTAAATCTCTCCGTGACTGCGTGACTTTGCGCGACTATTTTAAAATTAATCAGTGGTCACAGCAAGTCTATGGACCAAGTTTCGGATTGATTGGATGAGGGGAAATGGGGTTTAAATCACTCCGTGACTGTGCGTGACTGTGCGTAACTATGACCAAGTTTCAGATTGATCGGATAAGTGGAAATGTGTTTTAAATCACTCCGTGACTGTGCGTGACTATGCGTGACTAAGTCAAAGTTAATCTTTTTTACAGCAAGTGTATAGACCAAGTTTCAGATCTATCGGATGAAGGAAAATGACATTTAGATCACTCCGTATTATTTCACAGCAAGTCTGTCGACCAAGTTTCATATCGATCGGATAAGGGGAAATGGGTTTAACATCACTACGTGACTGCGCGTGACTGTGCGTGACTAAGTCAAAGTTAATCGTTTTTTCAAAGCAAGAGTATGGACTAAGTTTCAGATCGATCGGATGAGGTGGCAGACCGACAGAGAACATGAGTTAAAAGAAAGAGTTGAAAAAGAAATAATTTTATTAGATGTGAACAAAAATAAAGACAACAGAACTTTAGTAAATCTTATTGCAGATGGTTTACCGGAATTCATAACGGATAAATTAAGTAGAATGGAAATAACAACATCTAAAAATCTTTTTGCTAAATTTTCCAGCATGGAACACCTGCCAAAGAAAAAAGTTTTAGTAAAGATTCAAAATTTACGAAAAGAAAGAAAAGAATAACCGTTACCATACTGAATTCTCCTGCTGGTTTAAAACTGGTGAGAAAGTTTTGAAAGATAATCATATAAAGGTTGTTAATAATACAGAGATAGAGTCTGGAATTTTTTGGTATATATGATTCAGCGGAAATGTATCATTAATAAATTCTAAATTGTAAAAAATTAAAAATAACAAAATAACAGACAGAATGGTGTAAAGAAAACAGAGGGAATTGTAACTATGACATAAAAGTATTCGATATAGAAAAAATGATGAATGTTTTTGTAATAGTGTAGCATAAACTATAAGTCATCATTACCAACAAGAACATTTTTGGGTAATAAAATATAAAGAGTGATCATGTTACACACAAAATAATTAAAGCTACCAACACGATCAGCACTGCTTATACAATAGTTCAAGTGCTCTAGATTTAGAGTACTCAAGTAGTGCTGTGTGCAATTAAGCTGCTACGGTACCTACTGTAACAGTCAACCCTTTTCGTGTTGTACAACGATTGTTGAGATATACATATAAAATTGACCAAAGATGTTCTGTCCAATGCTACATTTCTTCACGTTAATTTAAGCAACTTTGTAAGTTTATTTTAAGTATAAATAGTGTTCGATTTTGTTCAATCGACACACTTTTGCTTTGACCATTCTAAGAGCTAAATTGTTCAGCTCAGCAAAGTTAATAAATAAAACCATTTATTCAAATAAATAAAAGTGTTTTATTTATATGGCGATCCTGCCAGATACGCGTATAAAGCCGCGTATAAAGCCTGAAAAGCGTATTATCCGCTTATGTCCTGCAGAGCGTAAAATCCGCTTGCAAATACCACAGGACTAGAAAAGAAAAACGCGTAAAAACCGCGTGATATTGCACTACAATAGTACTGACGTAGACAGCCAGAAAAGTCCGTCAGCAGCGTTGAAGGATGTCAGCAGGACCTCAACCACTAACCATTGAGGAGTATAGGCAAAGGCAGTACAAGAAGAAGCCTGAAGAGGAAATAAAAATACCACGAATGAATAAACCAAAACGGAGAGGCGGATATATAAACAAATTAAGAAGAGAACGTGCAGTGCTGATAAGAGAGACCAGCACCAAACCACCACCGTCTTGGCAACGTTCAACAGAGATTTGGAAGAGGATAGATAAATTAGAATTCCTCATCGAACAATATGGTAATAAACAAAAAGAAAAGTAAATAACTTTATTAAAGAAGAAGTGCGTTTAAGTCGCACTCATAGAGTCAAACGGCGTTAACCGCCTTGTGACAAAACAAAAAATTTTTTTTTAAATGGACAATATTTTTATATTAAATAACGTCTCAAAGAAAAAGAAACGAAATTGTTAATAATAGGAAATAATTAATTTTTTTTTAAATTTAAAAAAAAAAAAAAAAAAAAATTTTTATATAAATAATTTTAAGTTCAAAAAAAAAAAAAAAAATCATTTTTTATAATAAATAATACCTAAAAATTTACGTTAATAACTTCTAATTATAATTAATTTTATATTTTAAAATTCTACATTATTTGAAATGGGCAATGAAGAGTCCAAGATAGTCAATCCTAAGGCAAATGTAATTAACGAAATCATAGTAAAACATGACGGACAAGACATGTTGTTAATAGAAATATGTTTGATAATAATGGCAATACTTATGTGCTTAAACCTAGCTATACATATCTATTCAATGCACAACAAAAGATTAAAAAAAAAATATTTGAGTAGGGCTAATGGCCTAGATAAAATTTAAACATATGGATCAATGGGAATTGATAGAGAAAATATTGTCAAACGAAAGGGACAATTTTAGAAAATCATACAAATGTATTAATAAAAGTGTTTTCATAAAGACAGAGACAATAAGGAAGCATTTGAATATATTGATTAATTCCTTAGAAAATATAAGAGAAATAATAAATAAACACCTTCATAAATTTACAAAAGAACATAGAGAGCAAGGTTTGGAATTATATTGGAACTTAAGGGATCAGTTAGTAAAAATATTGGATAAATATTGTATCCAACAAAAAGTCCCTCATACCTTAGAAGAACCAATTAAATTCGACGTTAACATAATACTTTCTTCAGGGGAAACCTCCAAACTGGAATCTGTTGAGGAAGATTTATCAGATTCTGATTCAATCGATTCAAGTAAACATTTTAAAATGCCACAGACAGTAGTAGAATTTCTGAATACAGCTTCGAAGCTGATACCCGAGTTTGACGGCAAATCGGAAAATTTGAGGTCGTTTTTGGATTCACTCCAACTATTAGAATCAATAAAGGACACACATGAGACCATTGCGGTGTCTCTAATCAAGACAAGATTGAAGGGTAACACTAGAAACTTAATTGAGAATGAGTCTAGTGAAAGGAGAGTCCATCGAAGTTTTGTCCGCTAAGATAATGAATGTAAGACAAAATGGCAAATCGGCAAACGCCTATTGCAATGAAATAGAAAGTCTTACAAAGTCATTAGAAAACTCATATATAACAGATGGGTTATCAAGCACATTGGCGACAAAATACGCTACACAAACAAACAGCCATTAGAGCTATGACCAAGAATTGTACCATAGATAAGGTAAAACTTATCATGGAGGCAGGCCAGTTCAATAATATGAACGAAGCAGTGGGCAAGTTTATTGGCAGCTGTACTGAGGCCACCGGTCAGCAGAATACGGTTCTGCATTTTAGACAAAGAACGTTCAATAATACCTATCGCGGACAAAGAAGACAATTTCACGGTAGATTCAATAATACTTGGAATAACAGAGGCACCAATAACAACAATAACACCAATAACAACAATTATAACTATAGAAATACAAACAATAGGCCTGGACGTGGACGATTCAACGGTCATAACAATGGCCACCATAGAGGCAATATAAGAGCGACATATGTGGATGAAATTAGTTCGGAAAACCCGAACAGCCCCCTAAGATCGTAAACAGAAAAGTGTATAACATTAACCTTAACTTAAGCGTTTTTGTTCAAGTTCATATAGACGATAATAACATTCCCATAACATTGTTGGTGGATACAGGCGCCGACATATCAATTATAAAAAATTACCATTTTTCACACAACCAAATAAATAGAAACAAAATAACAACATTAAGTGGCATAGGACAAGGTAAAATCATATCGAAAGGTACTACATTTTTTGACATTAAATTCAAAAATTTTTTGATACCACATACATACCACGTGGTTAATAATGACTTCCCAATACCATGCGACGGAATAATAGGCATGGATTTCATTAAAAAATATAATTGCATACTAAAATTTAATGAAGATCATGATTGCCTTACACTACGACCACACAATTTTACACAACACATAGAAATACCCATTACGAACACATGCAATGACGACTTAGCTTTACCAGCAAGATCAGAAGTAATACGTCAAGTAAAACTTTTGACCTCTTGTACTGAAGTGTTGATTCCGAATCAAGAACCACACCCAGGAGTGTTTATAGCTAGCACTTTGGTGAAGACAAACAGAGCATTAATTCGTATACTTCACACTACTAACAGAACGATTACACTGAAACAAGGCCAGATACAGACTGAGGATATGAATGATTATGAAATATTCTCAAATAAATTGGACAATGCGCAAAGAAAGAATGAAGTGACGGAAATTTTAAAGGGAAAATTCCCGGAACGTTTTAGTTCTACATTGACTAATCTTTGTTCTGAATACAGTGACATTTTCGGTTTAGAATCTGAAACAATAACTACCAACAATTTTTATGAACAGAAGTTAAGGGTTAAGGATACACAACCGGTATACATTAAGAACTACCGTATACCACATACACATAAAGAAGAAGTCGAAAAACAGGTCAAGAAACTCATAGAGGACGAAATAGTTGAACCTTCATGTTCCGAATATAATAGTCCAATTCTGTTGGTTCCGAAAAAATCACTTCCGAATAACAACGACAAAAGATGGAGACTTGTAATAGACTATAGACAAATTAATAAGAAATTAGTGGCAGATAAGTTCCCACTGCCAAGAATAGACGATATTTTAGATCAACTTGGCAGGGCGAAATATTTTTCTTGTCTGGATTTAATGTCCGGATTCCATCAAATTAAATTAGAGAACGATTCTAGAGATCTAACATCTTTTTCAACCAATATCGGTTCATATAGATTTACTAGACTACCGTACGGTCTAAAAATAGCCCCAAACTCATTTCAAAGAATGATGACCATTGCTTTTAGTGGTTTAAAACCCGAACAAGCCTTTTTATACATGGATGACTTAGTTGTATTGGGTTGTTCAGAAAAACATATGCTAACTAACTTAACGAACGTTTTCGAATTGTGTCGTAAACATAACCTCAAATTGCATCCCGGAAAATGCTCATTTTTTATGAACGAAGTAACATACTTGGGCCATAGATGCACCGATAAGGGCATACTCCCGGATGATAGTAAATATTCAGCAATAAGGGATTATCCAACACCCACAGATGCAGATAGTGCGAAGCGATTTGTAGCTTTCTGCAATTATTATAGAAGATTTATCAAAAATTTTTCAGAATATTCAAGGCATCTCACAAGATTGTCTAAAAAAGGAGTCCCATTCGAGTGGACAGAGGAATGCAATAATGCTTTCAATCATCTGAAAACATCCTTAATGAAACCAACACTACTGCAATACCCCAACTTCGAAAAACAATTCTGTATTACCACAGACGCAAGCAAAACCGCTTGCGGTGCAGTACTCACCCAGGAATACAACGGAAAACATCTTCCAGTGGCATACGCCTCTAAAAGTTTCACAAAAGGTGAAGCTAATAAGTCTACCATTGAACAAGAGTTAACGGCGATACATTGGGCCATTGCGCACTTTAGACCATACATATATGGAAAACAGTTTCTCGTTAGAACTGATCACAGACCACTATCTTACCTATTTTCAATGAAAAATCCAAGCTCCAAACTGACCAGAATGAGACTTGACCTAGAAGAATACGATTTCACTGTTGAATATCTTAGGGGTAAAGACAACTATATTGCCGACGCTTTATCGCGTATAACTATAAATGACTTGAAGGAAATAAATAGAAATAAAATACATAAAGTCACAACAAGATCAATGACAAACAGAAAAACAAGTAGGACAGTAGATAATAATTTGAATAAGCAGCATGAAAAAAATGAATATAAAAAGCCCAGTATATATGTACCAATAAATAACACTGACGTCAGAAAATACTATAAATTAAAGATTAACCCCGCAAGATGTTATATCAAACGAGGAAAATCTATAATAACATATATACAAATCAATGATTTGTTTATTAATGGGAAATTTGACTTAGGACAATTTTTCCCAAGGCTCGAAGAAGTGGCCTGTAAACACAACATTGATAAATTACAAGTGGCACCTAGTGAGAAAATTTTCGAATTTGTCTCGATTAATGAATTTAAAGATATGGGCAATAATAAATTGAAGGAAATAAAAGTAGCGCTACTAAATAAGGTGACCCAAATTGATAATAAAAATGCAAAAGCTATTCAAGATATTATAGAAAGATACCATGACAGTCCCATAGAAGGGGGACACTGTGGAATATATAGAACAACTGAAAAAATAAAACGGTATTACTACTGGAAAAATATGACGAAAGACATAACAAAACACATAAAAAATTGTCATAAATGCCAAACAGCAAAAATAACAAACCACTTGAAATGTCCAATGACTTTAACAACGACACCAACAATGCCATTCGATACTGTATACGTGGATACAATTGGCCCGTTTCCAAGGTCAACTAAAGGAAACGAACATGCAGTAACGATAATATGCGACTTGACAAAATATCTTGTCACCGTACCAATTGTTGACAAAAGTGCGAGATCGGTCGCAAAAGCAATATTTGAAAATTTCATTCTTACCTACGGTCCAATGAAGACGTTGATTTCGGACATGGGTACTGAATATAAAAATTCAATATTAACAGAGTTGTGCAATCTCCTCAAAATTGAGAGACTAACTTCAACAGCATACCATCACCAGACGCTTGGCACAATCGAAAGAAGTCATAGAACTTTTAATGAATACATAAGATCTTATATATCGGTTGACAAAAGCGATTGGGATGAATGGCTTAAGTACTTCGCGTACTGTTTTAATACGACGCCATCGACAGCACACAATTACTGTCCGTTTGAATTAGTTTTTGCGAAGATTCCCAACAGTTTTCAACAACTCGGAGAGGTAGATAGGATAACTCCATTGTATAATTTAGAAGATTATGCCAAAGAGGCAAAATTTAGGTTAGAAGTAGCACATAAGAGGGCCCAAATATTATTGGATAAAAATAAATTAAGACAAAAATCTAGTTATGACAAAAATACAATAGATTATGATTTTAACATAGGAGACTTAGTGTTAATTAGAAATGAAGTAGGTCATAAATTAGATAGGAAATATAACGGACCGTTTAGAATTAAGGAAATAATATTAGAAAAAAATAATTTTAAAATCGTAGATATAAAAACAAACAAAGAACAATTAGTACATAAGAATAGACTTAAGAAATATAACCAATGTTTAAAATAATATTATAACACATAATTGTAAAAGAATGATCATAACATTAGAAATGTATGACCATTCTTCCGTAAAAGGGAGGTGTAGCATAAACTATAAGTCATCATTACCAACAAGAACATTTTTGGGTAATAAAATATAAAGAGTGATCATGTTACACACAAAATAATTAAAGCTACCAACACGATCAGCACTGCTTATACAATAATTCAAGTGCTCTAGATTTAGAGTACTCAAGTAGTGCTGTGTGCAATTAAGCTGCTACGGTACCTACTGTAACAGTCAACCCTTTTGGTGTTGTACAACGATTGTTGAGATATACATATAAAATTGACCAAAGATGTTCTGTCCAATGCTACATTTCTTCACGTTAATTTAAGCAACTTTGTAAGTTTATTTTAAGTATAAATAGTGTTCGATTTTGTTCAATCGACACACTTTTGCTTTGACCATTCTAAGAGCTAAATTGTTCAGCTCAGCAAAGTTAATAAATAAAACCATTTATTCAAATAAATAAAAGTGTTTTATTTATAATAGATAAAAATAATTTGCGATATGATTTTCTAATTGGATTAGATATAATTACAGAATTAGAGCTTATACAAGATGAAAATTTTAATATTACTCAAAAAAAATATGAACTCGGATGTGATGTTGGAAACAAGTACGCCATAAATTTTTATGAACACATAAATGTATCTAATTTTGAAATTTTGGTAAATCATCTATAACTCCATGAGAAAACTGAAATAGATAGATTAATAGAAAGATATAATGGAATTTTTGCAAAAGATAAATACGGTGTATGTACGGTAAAAGATTATGAAGCTCATAAGAGACGATATAAATATAATATGGAAGATAAAAGAGAAATGCAAATTGCAAAATTACTTGAAAAAAATTTGATAGAAGAATCTTATAGCCCATTTGCGGCACCAGTGACATAATAAACAAGAGAGAGGGGAATACGAAAAATAGATTGTGTATTGACTTTAGAGATTTGAACAAAATTGTGATACCATAATCACAACTTTTTCCTTTAATTGGAGACCTAATGGTAAAAACAAGAAACTGTAAATACTTCTCAACATTAGACACAAACTCTGCATTTTGGTCAATTACTTTAAGAATAGAAGATAGGAAAAAACCGCATTTGTTACACAAGAAGGACATTTCCAATGGACTTGGTTACCATTTGGACTAAAAACATCTCGAGCAATATTCCAAAGAATCCTTAGTAATATAATAAGAAGACACAAGCTGTCAAACTTTGCAGTGAACTATATAGATGATATATTAGTATTTTCAAAAACTTTCGATGACCATATAAACCATTTAGCACAATTATTAGAAGCTATATACACTGAAGGTTTCAGATTAAAATTTACGAAATGCAAATTTGCTGAAAGTTCGGTCAAATATTTAGGTCATGTCATTACTAACAATTCTATATATCCATTAAAAGATAACTTAATTTCAATTCAGCACTTTCCAGTACCAAAAAACACAAAACAATATCCGACAGTTCTTGGAAAAAATAAATTTTTATAACAAATACTTATGTACCAAATGTAGCTATGGCTTTAGACCAGTTAAGGCCGTACCAAGGACGCTGGTGCTCGGCTTATGTATACAGCGAACGAAAACAACAATACTCAACAAAGAGTAAAAGTAAACAACAATATCATTCAGTCTTATGAAAGCTTTGGAACAAAGCAGGTCTATGTCGCATTGCCTTTTGAAATTCATATATATTTTTTTAATGGGTACACAGGGAATATTTATTTAAAAGAAACCAAAACATTTTGAGAAAATTTCGAAGACTTGATAAACTAAATTATGCAAAGCAGTTGCATCTGCTATAAATTAAACATTTTCTATATATTACATACGTCGCCTCCGTTTGACAACATTACAGCTGTCTTTTATGAATTTTTTTTTAATTTTAAAAAGTATCCAGTTACTGCAGGCTGGTAAGTTCTTTAGTTTTTGGTAACATACCACTTATTAACATTTGAAACTTCTTGTCTTTTTAAGTTTTGATATTTTTTTTGTCTTCTAAAGAAATGAATTATTAACTTATTTGATTTAATAAACTTCAAACTTATGGGTAAAAAAGATTAAATGATCTTCATATTTTGTATTACATTTTCAGAGTGTAAGATTTAAAATTTTAAAACAACAAAATATATTTAAAATTTTACCACATTCTTCGTGAACTCAACTATTTTCCCTTTAAGTCATTCATATAAACATTCATACAAAATCTACACAAACCCATTTAATATCGGCATTGTGTTACGTCCATGGATTTCGATCAGTGTAGTATAACTAACACATGCTCATAAACACTATTTCAACTCAATTCTCTCGATGGCCACCACTTCTTCAGACCCACTACGCAATTTATTGAGAAAAGGACAAACATTGTTTTGGACAAACAAATGTCAAAATTCTTTTGATAAACTGAAAAAATGCTTTGCTGAAAACCAGTATTAGAAATATATGATCCAGAATTACCGATATACATATATACAGATGCAAGTATACAAGGTATAGGAGCCGTAATGAAACAAAAACAGATAAACGGAGAAGAAAAGCCAGTAGCATACTTCTCAAAAAAATTACAAATAGCCAAATAGGCAAAAAGCAATATGTTTAGAATGTTTAGCTATAAAAGAGGCGAAAAATATTGGCAATATTTATATTGTTTTCCGACCATAAACCGTTAGACAATTTAAACATAAAATTCAGAACGGATGAAGAACTAGGTGATCTTCCATATTATTTAGCACAATATGACTTCACAATAAGATACTTACCAGGGGAAAATATGAGAATGAAGATGAACAATTAAAAATTGTTAATTTGATTAAATTAGATGACATTATCAAAGATCAATGCAATAATGAAAATTTATGCGACAAGTACATGAAAATTATTGTCATATCGGAATACACAGTAGGAAATTTGATAAAAAAAACATAAGTAAACATGCAGGAACTGTGCAATATGTATAAAGAATAAAACAAGAGGTCAACATAAATTTGGATTAGGACCGGCAGAAGAGCCATTTGAAATAACGTCAACTTAAAAAACGATTTTATAAAATTACTAAGTATGGTAACAGGCACTGTTTACGCGTACAGTGCGTGAACACGCCGATTTAGCTCAAAAGTTTATCGTTGCTTTGAGCTGCCTTTGAGATGGTGTTTTGTTAAGCCAACAAAATTATTACTAGCTTATCACCCGAATTTTAAGGTACGTTCAACCCCCTAAATATAAATATTGATATATTTATAATAAATAAATACCTTTTTTTTATAACGTTTTGAAAAAACCCTTATCCTCTTTTTTGATCCTTCTGAATAATTTTCCGAGGGAAATATTTTACGAAGAAAAAACATTGGTCCTTCGAACCGGATAAAATCCACCCGTAAAATAATTTCTTTAAAAATAATTTTTTATTTACAGGAAATTGTTCATCGGATTCCTGAAGAGGACTAAGTATAGCCCCACAAGTTAAATAATTAATTAAATAAACAAAGCCCTGTTAATAAAAAAGGTAAGTTGTTTGAATTTTAAAAGTGAACAACTTGAAAATATATACGGTGTACAACATATGTACATAATAAAGTGATTCGTTTAAAAATAAAGTGAATATACCAACAAAGTGCGTGTATAAAAAACTAAATATAACAACAACACCCGCTATATTTGCTGTTAAATTTTGGTTTCTTCTTTAGTAACATTTTAAAATAAATAAAAATAGAGAACAAATTGATCTCCGTTTGCTCTCTTAGAGTACAAGTGTTTGTTTATTACTCTTCTATACAAATTAAAAGAACAAAGCGTAAAAGAGAGTACAAAATAAAATTTTTACTCGTTGTTAATTTTGTAAACTAACGAAAAAATATTTCTGATATTAATATATTTGTGTTTTTATTCGCGATAAATACTAAATTATAATAACTCGTTTTTTTTATAACAAATCAAATAAATTGAAAAGTATTGTGCCGAGTGTTAAGTTGGAAGTGCTACTAAAAACAATTGGTTATATATTGCTGGTGTTTGTTTTGTATATTTTGTTACACACATTACATTAGTGTTGCAACGTTTTAATCGAACGAATAATCGGGTACAAAGTGTTTTGTAATAAATTTTTAATAGAAAAACCAATTTTTCTCGACAATTCGGCGTGAAATAAAAACACGGCTATAATTTGCAATAAAATTATTCGATTCATTTCGGGATATATTTAATTAATCGATTTTTTGGAAATTTATTTACCCGTTTTCTGCACGAAGTGAATACCCGAAGTGATACTTTGCAACACTTTTGTAAATTGATTTTTTTATACCTTTTTTTTAACAAAAGTGATTTACACTGAGAAAGATTGTTATTTGGCATTGTTCGAAAGTGAGTTTTAAATAAAAAATCGCATTTTTTATCCGAGTTTTCGATAAACTTTTACGAACAAACAATAGTTAGTGTAAAATATTTTTAAGATTTATATATTTGTGCTATTTTTTTTATTAATTAAATTGTTCATATATTCCGCGGCAAGTTATTTTGATTTTTTTTTCGATATTCTTTTAAAAAATTTTCGGCAGTTGTTACCCGTTTGTTGAAAGTTTATTTATTGGTTGATTACTGAAATTTTTTCGTATAAAATTTTGCTAGAACCTTCGCGAGTCTGGTATATTTTATTTATTTTTTTTTTACAAAAATTGTTCCCTTTTTTTTTTGTTAATTCGCGGGTAAAGTAACCAAAAACTGATTTAAAAATGTCAGACATTTCCGATTTGGTTAAATATTCTGACCGCTTAACCGAATTCGGTGCATTAGGTGTTCACGATAAGGAATTAAATCGTCTATGGGAAGCCGTTCGCGGATCCTACGAGTCTATACCGCTAGAATCGGAAA
>OY821522.1:46308557-46443557 GCA_963682025.1 Cordilura impudica
TCGGAAACAAATAAACAAACAAATGAAGGAGATAAAACAGAGATATATGACCTCTTACACGACATATATTCGCGGTATTTCGTTTGTCTCCGACAATTTAGAGCGATTAATAACAAATTCTCTAAAAGGAAAGGCGAATGAAAATTTGCAATTTTCCACCCCTGCATTCATTTACCTCCGTGCGATACGGAGGATGGGGATTATGTAAATTGGCCAGCTTTTAGAGACATGTTTTCGGCTTTGTAAAAAAATAACCCCCGGTTAAGCTCCGTTGAAAAATTGTACTATCTGTTGCAAAAAACTAAAGGCGAGACGCATAATATTATCCGAACTTGTCCTTTAACCAATGATGGTTTTGCCCTCGCGTGGCAAAATTTGGTGGATATGAGAATAAGCGAATTCTCATAAATACGCAATTGAAAATTCTTAAGTTTTAAGTTTTTAACCACACGTTACCGAACACTTGAATCTGTTTACGATATAAAAGTTGCTCATACCAATACCCCGAATTATCCCCCGAGAAAAGTAAACACAAGTGTAAGTAATGGTAGAAGATCCTTTAATGGCTCGAAAAGGATAAACAGTATTGCAACTAAGACAAGTGCCAGTCAATCGGTCACTCGTTGCGTACTTTGTCAAGAACAGCATCCATTACGATTATGTCCCACCTTTTTAAAACAAAATGTTGATGAACGGTTATCAACAGTTAAAAAATGTAAGTGTTGTACAAATTGTCGTGCTACCTCCCATGAATATAAGACTTGCAAAAGCATTCACGTTTGTTTTATGTGCAAACAAAAACATCATTCGTTACTTCATAGGGAGAATCACCCGGATAGAGTAAATTCTGATAATTTTGTACAACAAAATCCTCCGAATAATTATCAAAATAACTCGACCAACCCCATAAACTCAGATGAGATACCTTCTACTTCAACAGGAGTACGATAATATCAAACCTTTAGTACACAGATAGATTCTAACTCGCAGTCTACTGTGCTCTTAGGAACTGCAACTTGTTTCTAGTTCAGCTCGAGCTTTAATTGACCCCGCTTCTCAAGCCACTTTAATATCAAAACGGTTGCAAAAGAAGCTTTGTATACCCACTGTTTCTGCTCCAATGGCTGAAATTTCAGGCCTTAGTGGTAGTATAGCTGCTACATCGTCAAAAATTTGTTGGATATCCATTGGTTCTCCAATTGACCCCGATTTTAATATTCGAACTGAGGCCTATGTTGTTGAGAAACTGACACGTCGTTTACCCTCGTGTTCACTTGCGAATGTTATTAGCGCAGATTTTCCCGAAATTAATATGGCTGACGTCAATAGCACCCGAATGGATCTCCTTGTTGGGGGAGATGTTTACCCGAAAATATTATTATCCGATGTTAAAAAGCACCCGAGTGGTAACCTGGTTGCCCATAGAACTGTCTTCGGTTGGATTGTTACTGGTAAAGTGAGTAACTCTAAGCCACTTCAGTCAGTTGTATCATTTTTCAATTATGTGGAGTTAAATACTCGACTGGCTCGATTCTGGGAACTGGAAGAAGTTCCACCAGTATCACGATTAACCGAGGTCGAAGATTTTTGCGAAAAACTTTATCGATCCACTACATATAAAAATTCAGACGGACGATGTGTAGTTTCACTCCCATTTAAACCGGAGTTCCCGAATAATTTATCGTTAGGAAATTCTCGTAATGGTGCGCTGTCTCAATTTATGAGAAACGAAACTAGATTCCCAAAAACCCCCAATTTAAAATCGCAATACGATAATGTGATTAACGAATATATAGATTTAGGTCATGTTCGTGAAATAAAACCCACCGATTTCAGAGACGTCTGGCTATTATATGCCTCATCATGCGGTTATAAAACCTGAGAGCGTTACTACGAAACTTTGAGTAGTATTTAACGCTTCAAACCCGTCTTCGAATGGCGTCCGTTTGAATGGAGTATTATACCCCGGCCCAACATTACAAGCCGATCTAACGGTCTTAATTTTACGTTGGCGATTTATCGCTTCGTTTTTAATGCCGATATCGAGAAAATGTATCGGCAAATATTAGTACATCCCAATCAAACCACATTTCAAAGGATTCTTTTCCGTCGTAATCCTGATCATGATATAAAGGACTATGAATTAAATACAGTTACTTTTGGTGTGAATTGTGCTCCTTACCTCGCTATACGGACACTTTTCCAGTGGGCCAGTGATTGTAAAGATCATGGTCCCGCTGCGTCTGGGATTTTAAAAAACCATATGTATGTCGATGATGTACTAGCTGGCTCCCATGAGCTAGAAGATGGTTACAAAAAACGTAATGAACTGATTGAAGTTCTGAATTCGGCTGGATTCATTCTTCGTAAATGGACGGCTAATAATATATGGCTTTTAGAAGATTTGCCCGAGGAGAATCTGCTTGACACAGATTTCTTAAAATTCTCAGACGCGAGCACAACTAAAACCCAAGGGTTGCGGTGGAACGCTGTAAAAGACAGCTTCTATTTTAAACTCGTTTCGCATCCAGGTAGAAATGTGGTCACTAAGCGTGCTGTCTTGTCGGAAATTGCTAAGTTGTTTGATCCTGCCGGTTGGCTTTTTCCGAAAATTATTGTTGCCAAGATAATAATGCAACAAATATGGAAAGACAAGACAGAGTGGGATGAGTGCTTGAATTCTTCCACGTTGATTCAATGGCACTCTTTTCTCGATGATTACCCGAATATCGAGAAAATTAAAATACCCCGATGGGTGGATTTTACTCCCGATAAGAATATTGAAATTCACGGATTTTGTGATGCTTCTGAAAAAGCATATGCTGCAACACTCTATGATCGCTCCATCTCTTACCCGTTTGAGATAACATCGCATTTACTTGCATCCAAAACAAAAGTAGCTTCCGTTAAATTTGAGACGTTACCCCGATTAGACCACTGTGGAGCGGTGCTAATGGCAAATATGGTAGAATCTCTGTGTGGTCAGTTAAATCTTGGGAAGGAAAAGATTTTTCTGTGGACTGATTCTACCATTGTTTTTGACTTGGCTTCAAAAACCCCGTGCCATTTGCCCACTTTTGTTGCGAATAGAGTTGCACTCATTGAGAGAAAAGTTGGAAATCAGAGATGGTCTCATGTTAGTTCCAAAATCAACCCCGCCGATTTGGCAAGTCGTGGATCTTTCGCTCGTGACTTAATTGATAATTCGCTATGGTGGCATGGTCCTAAGTGGCTAACCATGTCGAAGGATAGATGGCCGGCGAAATCAATTGATATTCATTCTAATTTAGAATGTATAGAGTCACATAAAGAGACTGTGGAACCCGATGACATCCTTAAGCGTTTTTCGGATCTTCCCCGAGCAATGAGAGTTATTGCGTTTTGGTTCCGTTTTCTAATTTTATGAGGGAAAATAGTCGTTTACACGAAACTCTAGATATTTCTCAATCTGAAACTAAATTTGTTAGAGATCGCCTTTTTCTAATTTGTCAGAAAACATACTTTTCGGAATATTCGTATATGTCGAAAAAACTACCCATACCCTCGAAGAGTAGACTGTTAGCCTTAAATCCTTTTATTGACTCAAGCGGATTGATGAGAATGAATGGTCGACTTGCTCATTCCCCAGGATTGACATATGATGAAAGGTATCCGAAAATATTACCGTATGAGGGTATTTTCACGAAATTGTTCGTAAAGCATGTTCATAAATGTACAGTGCATGGCGGACAGTCTTTAATGTTACGCGTTATCAGAATGGAGTTCTAGGTTCCAAATCTAAAGAACTTTATTCGAGGGACCATTCGTAGCTGCACGGTATGTGTGCTACATCAGAAAAAGACTGGTCAGCAAATCATGGCTGCTTTACCCCCCGAAAGAACATCTCTGTCTAGACCTTTTACTCATGCTGGTCTCGATTTTGCAGGTCCCTTCGATATCAAAAAGTATATAGGCAGAGGATGTAGAGTAACGAAGGGCTATGTTGTAGTTTTCGTATGCTTTGCGACAAAAGCAATACATTTGGAGGCCACTAGTGGTATGGCTTCTGAAACCTATTTGGCAGCCTTCACTCGTTTTACCTCCCGACGAGGTTGTCCATCTAATTTTTATTCTGATAATGGGACCGTTTTTGTCGGGGCTTCGAATTTACTCCATGCGGATAGGAAGCATTTTCTATCCAATTTACACCAAAAAATTCTTTTCCAGCACAACGCTCAAATTGTGCAGTGGCACTTCATACCCCCAGGCGCATCCCCACATGGGCGGTCTTTGGGAGCCAGGTGTTAAAAGTTTTAAGACCCATTTAAAAAAGAATTCGAATGCGCAGAAATTTACGTACGAAGAGTTTTCCACCATGCTTGCCCGAATTGAGGCATGTTTGAACTCTAGACCTTTGTCTCCTATGAGCGAAAACCCGAATGAGATAGTATCACTAACACCGGGTCACTTTCTTATTGGTGCCCCATTATTAGCTCCTCCTGAACCCAATATGTTTGACTTATCTCTCAGTCATGCAAATAGATGGCAGAAACTAAAAGTGCTGCACCATAAATTTTCCTTGAGATGGAAGGAAGAGTATTTGAAGGAACTTCACAGGCACTTAAAGTGGAAGTATCCTATGAGAGGATTTCAGGTAGGAGATATAGTTGTAATACGGCGGGATAATTTACCTCCAAACGAATGGAGATTAGGGCGCGTAGAGAAGGTATTTAAGGGCCCAGATGGAAAAGTTCGCGTTTGCGATGTTAGAACGGCGTTTGGCGTTTTTACTCAGCCCATCGTGAAGCTTGTTCTTCTACCCGTATCCGAACAGAATTAACCCGTTTCTCGTTTATGTTTTCTCCACAGTTTTATCATGTCTACTGCAGGTCGTCGTCTTGAAGTCCACCGTCCAGTTGATGCCCTCGAAGTCAAAGCACCCGCAGGCGATTCGGCCGAAACCCCAGAGCGAGGACCAGCTTGCAGGCTCTGTAAGCAAAGCCATCCATTACGGAAATGTTTCCATTTTAAACGCATGTCAGAGGACGACCGCATAAAGGCAGTAAAGCGCTTGAGGTACTGCTACAAATGCTTTGCGACAACCCATTTGCTAAGAAATTGCGATAGTCGAGAGCGATGTGCAGAGTGCCTAGAGGAGCATCATACGCTTCTGAATCGACCAAGGCAACCGTTGTCCCAACCTCAGCACACCCGTGCACCTCATCAGCAAGAGCAAAACCGCAGGACCAACCCCAAGAAGCAGCAACCTCGGTGGAAGCAACGTCGACATCAGCAACAACATCAACAACAAAAACAACTTCAACCTCGAGGTCGACATTATTGTTGTCACCAACAAACCCCCAGCAACTACAGTAGAACCGCAACCCAGCCAGCGACAATTATTATTAATGTCCACTAGGGTTATTTAAACAAATTTCATCTTTTTTTTTTATAGAAAAACTTTTTTCACCAATGTATTTATAAAAAAAATTAATTGTTATGAATTATATTATTATTTTTTATCATAGGTTAAGGATAATGAATTGTATTTTTAGAATTTTTTTTCCATATATAAATTACCCATCTCGCACGAACTCCTTAGCTCCTCTTGTTGCACTCGTGCAAGGGGGCGGGATGTTTACGCGTACAGTGCGTGAACACGCCGCTTTAGCTCATAGGTTTATCGTTGCCCTTTGAGCTGCCTTTGAGATGGTGTTTTGTTAAGCCAACAAAATTATTACTAGCTTAAAATAAATATTGATATATTTATAATAAATAAATACCTTTTTTTTTATAACGTTTTGAAAAAACCCTACTCCTCTTTTTTTATCCTTCTGAATAATTTTCCGAGGGAAATATTTTACGAAGAAAAACAGGCACTAATAGAGTTGAATTCTCTCGGATCAATATGCAGCAATCAATTCAAACGAATTTAAACAATTTCTAGACATTAAAAATATTCCATTGGTATTCACTGCAGTTAATGCACTATTCTCCAATGGCTTGAACGAGAGGTTGAATCAAACAATAGTTAACAAAATTAGATGCAAGATTAATGAGAATGTATACAAATGTATACAAAAATATAACGAAACGGAACATACAGTCACTGGTTTTATAACAATATACATTTTGCAAGGAACAGAGGTTTTAAGTCGACCAAAAGATATAATGCGAGAAGAAAACCTTGTTCGTTAAAGGAATATAAAAAATACTTTGGAAAATACAAAGAAATCACACTTATACAACAAAACTTTGTATGACAAAAATTGAAAAGGGATTAAAAATGATATTGAAGATTTTGTATATGTGGAAAATGGGAATAGAACAAATAGGAAAAAATTAGATGAGATAGGGATTGGACCCTTTAAGGTACTAGAAAGGGTATATAACTCCATTTATAGAATAGATACAACATAAAAAAAATCAAATCTATTTCATATCTCAAAACTTATTCCAATATCAACGATTTAACATTGGGTTTTGCAAAATTTTGTAACCAACAAAATTTTTCCATAGGGGTGGAGATGTACGTAAATAAGTAAGTACATCAGTTATTCGCTCACAAAGTCATTAATGTATACCTGAAACCGGTTTAAGATTTCATACATTTCAATAAGTAAATAATTGTAAGCGATCAGTCCTTTAACTCACGCCGAGAGAGAAAGAGTGTAGAAGAAAAAGTGTAAACGGAACAAGGAAACTTTAATTGTCATTTTTCTAATTAATTTAGGTAATTATGTATGTAATATATTTTTAAGTGTTTTATAAAATCAATAAAATATCTAATTAATTTAGAACAAACCAATTGAGTTTAAACAAGTAAGAGTGTTAAATTCGGCTGTGCCGAATCTTTGATACCCTCCACCTCGGTTTGAGTCTTGATAATAAATGTAAATGAAAAAGTAAACAATTTGTTAAACTTAATACTAAATTATTTCAGCAAATTCTTTGGGTTGGTTTTCTTCTTTTCTATTATTTCGGATTTATTTCGGTGTTTGCTTTTTGGTCATCGTGGTTGCTGATCGGCATGCATTTTGGTTATATTTAATTTTTTTATTTATATAAAAAAGTTTTTTAATTAAAGCAAAATATTTTCACTATATCATGATTTTTATTTATGTATGACGACATTTCAACCTAAAAATTTAAGTTTTTATCGATTGGATAAACAACACAAAAATGGTTGTCGTTTAGATAACAACAACAGCTGACTTTAACAATAGCGAATATCGTTTCAAAATTTTACTGATAATTTTTAAATTTTCTTTTTTTTTACAATTCGACTATCGTTAAAAGAAGTTACTGAATCGCGGTACTGAAAAGTTATTAATATCTCCTGAATGGCAATATTTTTTTTAAATGTAAACATTTTTAAATGTAAAGATATTTCTAAATTTAAAATTATTATTTCCGACGTTTTGATATGATTTTCTGAAACTCAATTAATATTTTCTAATTTATAATTGGAAATTTTATTTTCAGTTTTTATTATAATTGATATTTTCTTAAATTTGAATGGAAAATTTAAAAAGTGAAATTTTGTATTTATGTGAATAATAATGCTTTATTAATTATAAACAATTTTTAAAAATTAGATGTAATCGCAATCAGATATTTTATAGGTAAAGCAGAATAATAATTCTATATAACTATGTAGAACTGTTTTGTAAGCAAAAAACTCATTGACGAACTCGGTAACTCTATTTTGTAAAGACAACAAAAAGTTAACCCCCCAATCTCACATCACACTGAAATTGTAAAATCGTTGTGTACGTATTATCAACGAAAAATTGTTCGAATTAGTCGAATCCATCGCCATTAAATTTTATGCTCAAACATCTGACTGCAATCTCATTTTTAAAATGTTGTCGAAGCGTAAACTTGAAAACATTTGTATACTTCTCTCTGTTATTTTATTTTAAGTAGAGTTACCAAGTTTATTATACAGGCACATGTTTGAGGGAAAATGTTTACATTTATTATTATTAGTATTATTTTAATAATAGTTAATAATATTTATGCTCTATAATTAACAAACTTGCGTTTTTGTATGCGCATTTCAAAAAATAAATCATTATAATAGATTTAAGAAGTTAAAACTTTAATTACAATTTTACAGAATCCAGTAAATTTGCATTAAATTTATAACAGGGTAACATTAATCATCGTTAGTGTCTGCCACTATTCGCACGAAAAATTTGGTGCCATTAGTGTGACCACTGCGGAAAATGTGTGTGTATTAGTAAAAAAAAATGTGAGTGTATTGAGTTTTTCGAACTTGCAGTGTGATGTGAGATTGGTGGGTAATATGCCAAACTTATGTTCATATTTGTAAAAGAATAATGAAAAAACGTATGAAATAAAAGACCAACCCGTGTATACTCTTAACATTGTTCTGTATGATATCTGGTTGAAAATATTAACATTCATGTTAAAATAGAAATAACTATTGCAAAGCTAATTAGAACAAACAAAAATTATGGCGGCATCTACTGTGGCATAGTCACGCTGAGCAAAATGAAGTGACACTCTGTTATACAAAAGAAATGTATTTTCCCCACAATAAAATACTGCAGAATTTTATGTAAATAAAATAACCGATTTATTTCTAACATGCAGTTACTATGAATATACATACATACATATATATAATATATGTACATTATTTGTATTATTTAATATGTGTATGTATGTATATTTAAATATTACACACAAAAAATACAACATCAAACGTTATTTTTGTGTTTTTCTCTTTAAATAAATTAATACATAAATTTTTTTGCTAAATTTACATTTGGGCAATTCACAACAGGTGTTGTATATTGTATGTTGTATTGAAATACACAATACAATCATTTGTTGTGAACACTCAGTTGTATTTTCATATTGTAAAACGCTTTCTTTAGTAATTTTCGATCCAACGAGGAAAGATCGCTTCGTCGCTTCTGCTATTTTGTATAAGAGAAAACACTTGTCAGTGTTTGCTTTTTGGTCGTGAGATGTACCCTGGAGTTTTAGTTACGTACCTCTTGCATTTTAGTTTATAATGAAAAAAAAATGTTAAATGTTTTGGTTGGTACTGAAAGAGAAAATACATACTAAAAATATAAACATTAATTTTTATATAAATAAACTTATCGATGTATTTGCATTATTTGCCATATTTTATTTTATAATTATTTATGCTGATAATATTGTATGTATTTGTTTTTTCTTTTTCATAAAAACTGGCATTCACTTGGAACTGATATGTTATGATAGAATATACAACATTTACTAAACATAGCAAATGAAGTTGGATCGTGTATCAGATTTTTCTGTGAAAATTACCAACAACAATTTTACACTATTGTAAAGTGATACACGATACAAGAGATACAACGATACATTACCCATTGTGAATTGCCCAATTGTTTTTTTTATTAACAACTAGGTATTTTAGCATTATTTGCTTTAGATGTTGGTGAATTTTTACTCCCTTTATATTAACTCGTAGTGTCTGCTTGTCGAAAAAATTTTGGATCGATTTTAACCACTTTCCCGTGACCCAATCGATCTGAAATTTTGCAGGCAGGCTTGTGGCAATGACAGAAATGATCTAACATATTTTTTTAGTGATGCCAAAACAATGGAAACTTTTAAATTTTTCTACCAGAGTTGATAAAAAAATGTACAAAGGGTTTGTTTTTGTTATATTATTACCATAACGACCACAAAAACAACAAGTCCAGCTATGAAAACAATGCAACATTTAGAATAACAACAAGAACAATATAGAAATATCATGTTTTTAATTTTTTTTTACTTTTTCAGAGATTTCCCTGGACCTGTTCCACCGATTTTAATGATTTTTGAAGTAGAAATCTTTCCATGAATTTGGTGAATCATTCTCACTAAAAATGATCACTGTAGCTGCACTATTGAGGGCGTGATCGTGACAAGAACAACATAGAAAATTATTTTTTTTTCAAGACTTTTTTAGTTCTTCATTCAAATCTCGGGCCCTAATCGACCGATTTGGACGATTTTAAATAGCAAATTTCTCAGGATGTTAGTGAATCATTTTTATGTCAACGAGTACCCTAGCTGCCGGATTGATGCCGTCATCGTGATTTCCACAGACGGACATCGCTATATCAACTCCGGTTGTTATAAGGATCACAAATATATAAATTTTATGGGGTCCAAAATTTTTTTTCTAATTATTACAAACGGAATGACAAACTTATATATACCCTCTGCACACTGGAGTGGAGGGTATAACAACTCTACAATAGCAACAATGAGTCATATGTTTTTCAAATAGGAAAAAACTGTTTATGTGTTAGTTTCGGTCATTCCCCAGTATGCATTGAAATATTATTTCGCCAATGTTGGAGAAAAGTTAAGTTCTTAAATTGATGTCAAATGTAATTCTCAACTTGGGTTGAACAATTTTTCTCCTTGTTTGCTTTCAACTTGACATCAAGTTGAGACTTAACATTTTTTCCAATCTTTGAGAAACATTTTTACTCTCAATTGGATATCCAACACTTTTCTCCACTTGAGACCAAACATTTTTTCAACTTGAATACGATTTGTGTTAAGTCTGAGATATTATTTAAATATGTCATAAATAATAAATTAAATTAAAAAATGCCAAAAAAGTACAAATAAATCATTGATATATTTTTAATTATTTCTGCTTTTTGTCAAATTTTTCAAAAAATGTACAACTAATTAATTCATTTATTTTTAATTCTAGATTTTAAAAAATGTACATAATATGTACATTTAATGTTAAATATGTACATAGTAATGTTAAATATATAATGAAATTAAATTGAAAATTGAAACATTAAAAAAAGTAATTGTTTTCATTTCTAAAATTAGTATAATATTTTTTAATATGGCAATTCCGTACCTTCCATTTGATACCGATTGGAAATATTTCTTTGCTATCAAGTTGAGAATCACAAATTTCTCAATTTGATAACTATGAAAATCGCCATATAAAAAATGTGCCTTTTAAGTTGAGAAGACTATATTCGAACTATTGAGGGCATTTGAGAATTAACGTTGGAGATTTGAAAAATGTATTTGATCTCAAATGCACCTCAACTTGATAGCAAACAAAAATGTTTAGTGGGACATTTATTGTAGGGTCGTTTGCACACACACAAAAAATAGAAAATAAATTGTCAATAAGCAAAGCAAGTGGCTTCGAAATTCGATGATGCCAGTTAATCATTTTTTGTTCACGCGGAATTTATAATTGGAGGAATTTTTTCTCGAGAAATGTATTTTCCGTGAGAAAGAAATTCCTTGAGAATATTCATAATTGGGATGAATAACTTTTAATTGGAACTTTTTAGTCAGAATAAATCATAATTCTAGTTAGATATTGGTTAATATTTAATTAGAAAAAATATTGTGGTGGCATCTACGCAATTATTCACGGAAAAATTAAATGCAAGTCTGTTTTTTTTAATATAACAAAAATGGATTTTCCCTTTAACAAAATATGGCAGAATTCTTTATAAATGAAATGCAAAATGGAAAATCAATTTTGTGCTAATTCTTAACAAAATTAATAAAATATATATATGGATTATTATATTTATTAATATTTGTAATTTTATTTGACACAATTTCACACACAGTTTTACAGATCAACTGTTTTAATTAGAAAAAATATTGTGGTGGCATCTACGCAATTATTGAGGCAGTCACGGAAAAATTAAATGCAAGTCTGTTTTTTTTAATATAACAAAAATGGATTTTCCCTTTAACAAAATATGGCAGAATTCTTTATAAATGAAATGCAAAATGGAAAATCAATTTTGTGCTAATTCTTAACAAAATTAATAATATATATATATATGTATTATTATATTTATTAATATTTGTAATTTTATTTGACACAATTTCACACACAGTTTTACAGATCAACTGTTTTCAACTGATTTAGAAGTTTTCTGTTTTTGAAACAGTAGTGCCAATTTGTAATATTTTGTGATGTAATGAAAATCGCAGAATAATAAGTTAATACAAAATAAAAAATATTAAATTTTTAAGTTTTATATACATATTGCAATAAAAAAAACTTTGGTAAATTTACATTGAAGATGGTCAGAAATGAATGAGAAAAAATATATAGGCATTTTAGAAAAGCACATTTAATATTAAACTTTATGCACAAAATATATGGGTTTTTGTTGTTTCGAATTTAACTGTGGCTCTAAGTGAAAAGTTTTAGACCGATCGTATATTACATCTTGAGGATCCTCACCTAATATTTTCAAATATATTAAATTCTTTTTAACTCATTTAACCTCATTACGAAAATAGTAAAACAGTAAATATGGAAAATCCACGCACCTCAAAAAATTGTTTTCTATGAAATAAATTAAAGACATTTCATATTATACAATTTTCTTTCAAAAATGTATCAATTATTGCAAATTTGAAATTTGACATATAGTATTTGTACATATATTTGTATAGATTTCGCAGTATGAAAAGAACTATTATTTCTTTATTTAGAATATATGTAAGTATTGCTCGCAAAAAAATGCAACATCATGAATGAAACACATAGACGACTGCTGGCAGCAGCATTTGTAGTCGTATAGTCAGCTACTTGATTTTTCTGAATACGACAGCAACATATAATACAAATGCTTTTTATTTAAATATACAATTACTTTTACTTATTTAAAATGCATTAGTACAACGTAAAAATAAATAAATTAGTTTAACGCCTTTTGATTATTAATGGAATTATAGCCTTTCATTTTGCGATTTTTTTTTTAAACAAAATAAAATATTTCATAGCACTAACTTCTTTTACATATTTTGTTATATTGTCAACACTATTTTTGTTTTGTAGCCAACAAAACACACTTGCAGTTTTTTTTTTCTATTTGAAGAACATATGACTGCCATTGTTGCTGTTGTAGAGTTGTTTTTTTTTTTGATTTTGTTTCGTTAACTCTTTTGTATTAAAGCACCTCCAATAATTTTAGTTTGCAAATTCAGTATATTTATAATTTATTACTTACAGCAAAAAATAATAGAAACAATTTTATCAGTTATGCTTACGAAACTATATAAATAGACTTGAAGTTGGCTGCAAAAGCAGTAGCCTGTGTAAAGAACAAGTTAGCGACATGTAACTGTTACGTAACGTGTCAGCCTTTTTTTCACATGAAAAGTATTGGGACGTTCCGGTTACGTTCGGTAACTGTTTTAAATGATTTTCATGTAAAAAAAAACAACTGACTCGTTACGATTACGGGTAGAAAACATTGACCTTTTATATGTATTATAATGCTATGAATGCATTTATCTTTATTTTATTTTATTTATATATTCTTTTTTTTTTGTATTGTATATTATTTTTTTTTATTATTATTACTATTTCATTTAATTATTTTTTTCTTTAAATAAATTAATACATAAAAATTTGTTTTTTAAATTATTGGTGAACTTTTACTCCCTTTACTTACTGCCTTTATATTAACTGGTAGTGTCTGCTTGTCGACAAAATTTTGGATCGATTTTTAGCCCCTTTCCCGTCAGCCAATCGATCTGAAATTTTGCATGCAGGCTCGTGGCAATGACAGAAATGATCTAACAAATTTTTTTAGTGATGCCAAAACAATGGAAACTTTTAAAATTTTCTACCAGAGTTCACAAAAAAATGTACAAAGGGTTTGTTTTTATTATATTATTACCACAACGACCACAAAAACAACAAGTCCAGCTATGACAACAATGCAACATTTAGAATAACAACAGGAACAATATGGAAACATCATGTTTTTCATTTTTTTTTTTAATTTTTCATAGATTTACCTGGACCTGTTCCACCGATTTTAATGATTTTTGAAGTAGAAATCTTCCCATGAATTTGGTGAATCATTCTCACTAAAAATTATCACCCTAGCTATCCTATTGAGGGCGTGATCGTGACAAGAACAACATAGAAAATTATATTTTTTCAAGACTTTTTTTAGTTCTTCATTCAAATCTCGGGCCCTAATTGACCGATTTGGACGATTTTAAATAGCAAACTTTTCAGGATGTTAATGAATCATTTTTTATGCCAACGAGCACCCTAGCTGCCCGATTGATGCCGTCATCGTGATTTCCACAGACGGACAGACGGACAGACGGACATCGCTATATCAACTCCGGTTGTTATAAGGATCACAAATATATATATTTTATGGGGTCCAAATTTTTTTTTCTAATTATTACAAACGGAATGACAAACTTATATATACCCTCTGCACACTGGAGTGGAGGGTATAAAAAAGGGATACGATTACACATTACATGAATTTACTCATTTCAGTCTCAGTCTTCAGGATTAGGGTTATGTATTAATACATGTTTGTGTCGATGGATATGTATTCTAGAATTGCGTTTTATTTTAGAAACCAAAAGCTCAAGCGTATTACAAGCACTTCCGTAGGATGTGTCGAAATTCTGCTAGACGTAATCGCACCATACGGTATATTTTTTGATGTGTAAACATCTATACGCGCAGGGGGGTATATTTCTATTTCACAATACAATCACAAAAACAGCGTAACTCATATCGGTGTGAGCTGAAGCAGATAACGCTGTGTGACTTATGATTGTATTGGTGAAAAAATTATGATATAACATTGTTTTTCTATGCCACTTTTTTAAAAGCATCATCTATGTATCACTTATATACGTTTATATTGGGATATTTTTAACGTTTTACAGCAAAGGTGACGCTTTCTGTTTGATTTAAAAAAATTTTTAATTACTAGATGTTTACACATCTTCCCTGTGATCGGACTCACATGATTTTTTTCACAAAGTTCTTTATGTTGCCATACGGATGATTTAGGCAATCATAGATGAACGCTTCTACGGTGTGTAAGAAGGCGAATCAATCGCATCCTAAAATTTCCTTTAAGTTAATCCTCTTCCTCATCCCCTAAAAATTGATTTATTTTAAAAATGAAAACCAAAAACTATGTTCCAATGACTTAAATGACGAAAAAGTCCTTGCAGGTCACTTCAGTATGCGTTGCTTTTCATAGTTGCAATATCTCCTTATCAGCTATCTATAGTCCGCCAGGATGTTCAATAATTTCGATTAAGCGATTTCTTTAAAACACTTGGAGAAAAATTTCTTGCCACCGGCGATTACAATGCTCAACTTCCATACTGGGGCTCCCATCTCATAAGCTCATGAGGAAGGCAACTCTATAATGTCTTGTTGCAACAAACGGACATCGACTTTATCTCACCAGGACAACCTACGCACTGGCCTACAGATTTAAAGAAAAAGCCAGATCTCATAGATTTTGGTATAACTAAGCACGTTAGGACAAATCTGATATCGGCAGAGTCCTGATCAGATCTCTCCTCGGACCACTCTCTTAAGACTATAAACTAACCTCACCACAGACAAATTGGTTAAGGTTTCGCAAATATAAATCACATTGACACCAACTCTTCGCTAGTGAATGAAGGGGGCACTGACATTGACTTTAGTTTGCACATGCTAAATTGAACGTTAATAACTGCTGCGGTGGTTGCCACTCCTACTTATAGTTTAGTCCTAAATTGCCGACGCACGATAAGAAACAGTCAAATGGAAGAATTAGTGTCAACTAGGAGACGCCTTAGAAGAGAATGCAAGCCCATCGATCCCCTGCAGCAAAGTCTAGACTCAATCTAAGAGAAGCGCTGAGACAAGTCGAAACAAGAAATCTAGACACTTATCTAGAAAACCTTTCTGGCTATTTTAAACATTATTCTCTATGGTAAGCAACAAAAAATTTAAACCACCAATTGTAGGCGAATTCCAAATTAGGCTATCCAGTGGTAACTGGGCACGTAGTGACAAACAGAAGGGTGGAACATTTGCTGCGCATTTAAGTCTTGTTTTTGAGACAAATCCATGCACCAATGGTTGTCAAATTCCTGTATATACTGAAATCAGGCCAGAGTAAACCCAGTCAACCTTCCAATGAGCTGTGTAATGTTATCAAGAATGAACTAGATGTTAAAAAAGCGCCCGGGTGTGATCTAATTTACCAATAAATGATTAAAGAACTACCTATGACAGCAATAGAATATCTTACCGCCTTATTCAACGAAATGCTACAGAATGGCTACTTTCCGACTCTTTGAAAACGTTACTGATTATTATGATCCACACACCTGGTAAAGAGAAAACACTTGCTTCATCCTATAGACCTATAAGTCTTCTTCCGTGTCTATCTAAACTATTCAAAAAACTGCTCTTGGCAAAAATTATGCCATATCTCACCGAAAATGATCATACCCACACACCAGTTTGGCTTTCGTAAAGAACATGGCACAATTGAACTGGTAAATCGCTAACGGATTGGATAAGAAGAACATTTGAAGATAGGAATTACTGTTCGGTTATCTTCTAAGACGTTGCATAAGCATTCGATAAAGTATGGCACGAGGGTATGTTATATAAAATACGAAATATATTTCCACCAAATTGCCACAGGATTCTGGAATCATATCTAACCAATAGAAATTTTCGAGTAAAGTCCAAAAGTCACGTCACGGATGACTTTAAAATCAAAGCAGGTGTTTCTCATGGAAGCGTCCTAGGACCTATTCTATGTATCGTTTTTACATGTGATACACCAACGAACCAGAGATCAGCATTCACAATCGCATTATCAGCAATAGAATCGCAACAATGTTGGTAAATGAACACCTACGCGACGCCAATATATGGCTATCTACCTGGAGAATCAAGGTAAATGAACAAAAGTGCAAACATGTAACATTCAGCTTAAGGCCCAAAATTTGTCCTCCACTTTCACTGAACAACGTTGTAGTCCCACACACCAAAGATGTAGTCCACCTTGGCATTTATTTGGATCGACGCCTCACCATGTTGGGGCAAATACATTGAAGCTAAGAAAACCCAAATAAAACCAAAAGCCTCTAGTCTACATTGGCTAATAAACCAACAATCGAAACTGACACTTGAATATAAAGCCCAGGGGGGTTATTAAGTAATTCGATTCGAAACGAAAATATTTTCGAAAGGAATTTCCTTTTGAAAATTGAAATGGAAATAATAGTACGAAAGCGTTCTACAAAGTAAGGGGCTATCCATTTCGTGGTTTCAAAAGTATAGGGCTGGAATTCGACATCTGTCAAACTAAGTTGTTAAACCAATTATTTCCTTTTCAGTTGAAAGTCTGACATTGACAAAATGGATCGCTTAATTATCACACAACGCATAAAAATTATTAAAACCTACTACAAAAATGGTGATTCTGGCACAGCCACATATCGTGCTTTAAGAGGGGATTATGGTTTACATAACCGTCCAACTACGCAATCAATTTCGAAATTGTGAAGAAATTTGAAGAGACTGGAGCGGTTACAGATATTGTAAGACCCGTGCATCATCGTTTCGCTCGTTCCGCTGAAAATATCGCTGCTCTAAGTGAAAGTGTTGCCGAAGACCCGACTGTGTCGACTCCTCGTCGTTCTCAGGAATTAGGACTGTCTTACGGCACATTATGGCGTATTTTAATTTGGATCTACACCTACATCCATATAAAGTCCAGCTCACAAAACAACTGAAGCCAGCTGACCATTCACAACGTCGTAGATACGTGGAATGGGTGCTTGAACAACAGGCGGTGGACGGCGATTTTTCGAACAAAATTTTCTTCAGCGATCAAGCACATTTCTCACTCGGTGGGTATGTTAATAAACAAAATTGCCGTATTTGGGGTTCTGAGAATCCTCAAGTAATTGAAGAGAGGCCATTATACATCCACAAAAAGTCACTGTTTGGTGCGCTCTTTGGTCCGAAGGGGTGATTGGACCTTATTTCTTCGAAAACGACGATGGAACGACTGTCACCGTCAATTCGGAGCGTTATGGTCATATGATAACCGACTTTTTTTGCCTGCTATTGAAGAATACGACTTGGAGAATATGTGGTTTCAACAAGACGGTGCCACATGCCACACAACTCGAGCGAATATGGCTTTATTGCAAGAGACATTTCCTGGCCGCGTAATTTCTCGTCGTGGCGATATCAATTGGCCACCAAGATCATACGATTTGACACCATTAGACCTTTTTTGTGGGGCTACGCAAAAGACCGAGTTTATGCAGATAAACCTTTAACTCTTGAGCACTTAAAAACCAACATTCCTCAAGTTATGGCTGAGATACCGCCCAATATGTGTCCAAAAGTGGTCGAAAATTACCTCAAAAGAATCAATGATGTAGTGTTTCACACATAATGTTAACGTTCAAACTTTATATTAAAAAAGAAATATCATGAAAAAAAATATTTTATATGTGTTTTATTTACGTTTACTTTTGAAACCGCAATATGGATAACCCTTTATAATTTGTAGGAATTCGTAAATTTTTTCATTCGAATCGAATTACATAATAACCCCCTGTTGTATAACAGTATAATAAAGCCAATATGGGCATATGGTGTCCAGCTTTGGGGAAACGCATCTAAAACCAACATCGATGTTATACAGTGGTCTAATCGAGAATATTGTGAATAATAACAGGAGGTCCTTGGTACATAAGGAACGCAATTTTACACAAGGACTTGAATATTCCTCTAGTGAAGGATGAAATCCCCCGTCTGCAATCAAATTATAAGACGAAATTGGAAACTCGCCCAAATCCACTTGCAAGAAAGCTGAAAACACTGCAGACCTAACACGTCTTTCACGAAACGACCTGCCTACAATACCGTTAGATTTTTGGTAGTGCCGTTTATTAATGAAATTTTATTTGTTGAAAATACCTTTGTTTAAAAAATAACTTATCTTTTTTATTTAGGTTAATAATATTTAATTTTTAAAATTTGTATACTTATTGTTAGGCTCACCACAGAGCAGATCCAATAAATAAAAGAAGCATAAAAAATGACTTAAATTAACAATTTTTTGTTCTCGCTATAAATTTAATTATATACTCTTTGACGTTTTACAATATGAAACTTCAACTGACTGTTCACAACAAATGATTGTATTAAGTACTTTAATGCAACATACAACATACAATACCAGTTGTGAATTGGCCAAATATATAAATAATAATATTAAGATGTTTTTATATATACTAAAGATTTTCATAAAAATGTGGGTTTTTTCACTAAATATTATATGAAGAATTTGGGCCTTTAATTTTGTTATTAAATTGACTAATTTTGATCAACGCTGGAATAGGGCGCATGTCCAAAAATCTTCAAAATTTCACTAGCATCCATTCGTGAACCCTCCACTTTCAAAATATGTAAAAAATTGTGAAGAGAAACATCTGCATTTTTTGAGATCAGCACGTCGAGTGTAAGATTTGCCCGCCCCCTCCCGGTTTGAAATAATTTTTAATTTTTTAATGAAATCATTATTTGCAAAACCGTAATTGATGCAAATTTTAACTTTTGATTTATATTTACTATCGATAACAATATAGAATGTGCATGTTTTTTAGCCCAACTTTAGGTGAGTGTGTTAAAGCGCACGACCAAAGTGTAAGTACGACTGTATGTGAGATAGACGCAGGTTCAAACCTCACTGCCGCCCTAAGTAGAAAAATTTCATATAGAAATAATCTATTCAATTATAACATAACAATTATCACAATGTTCAATAAATCGCTTATGAAGGCTGAAATGCCAGAGGCCGGTCCGATTAAGAATACGGTGTAGTTATTAATTTTAGAAATATATGCTTTCTTTTTCTCTACCACGCACCATTGAAAACAAAAGTGTAGATGTTGTATATTTATCCCAAATTCTCCTGTTATAGAAGTCCAAACATGCTTTAATGTTACACCAGTAAATATTTTCTAAGTTAGGAGCTTTATGGCATTAAACCTACGAAATAATGTTATTCGGTACGAGTATTAAATGGTAAATTTCCTTGGGTAACCACATGCCTCCTTAACTTCCCTTTCACACTTATGGAAGACAATTTTTTCTTCTTGTTGGTCACTTCACTTTAACGTTCGAATTCATCACAAATTTTAGTTTCTGCTATAATTTCTTATTGAACTGATGTTGTCTTATACACATTATTGAAATATATTTTAATATAGCATTCTAAACTCTGTTTTCTCTTATGTTATTTTTTTGACATATCTTTTGTAACCTTTTTTTACTTCTTATTCTTTCTGTTTCCGGTGTAAAAACATTGTATCAAATTACACTGTGGAACAAATTCAGGTTAGCAAAGTTAGGTCGATTCTGAGAGTGAGGGGAGAAAATTGAGGCTAAATTAGAAGACCCGTATCGCGGCGTTTGTTTATGTTAGTTCGAATTTTTTTTTTAATCGACCTTCCAACTTTGCAGTCAAATGCCGATGTTCAGCATATTGTTTATATGGTTTTTTTGGCTATAACTCGTCGACTAATTGATGTTTTTTCAATCTGTAAAAGCCAAATTATTGCTAGAGATCTGCAACAATTAAAAATTTTTAAAAAATTGATTTAGAAAATTTTTGTGGTGCCTATGAAGCAAAATGTTGGACAAATTATTTTTTTTTCATGCTTTTTGAAAATATTTTCCACAAAACTAAGTCTTTTTCGCTTTCTATTTGATCTATAATATGCTTCTCAGTTTCTTCAACAAATTTCATTTGAAAAGAAAATGGTCTTAGTCGATAATTTGCGTTAAAAATCCCAAAGCCATTAAATAAATAGCGATTTAGGTAGAAGTAATTAAAAAGGGAAGTTCCAAGAATTAGGAATTAGTAAAACAACTTTTTTGTTTTCAACCACCACACAGGTAGCGATTTTTTTTTTATTTCGTACAAGCGAACTAATTTCAAAAATGAAGATTCAGTTAAGACTCGAAGCTCAGCCGAAGCTGATGTCTTTTAATTTTCGCTCGGTCGTGATAAAATTCGCTATTAATTTTTTTGGAACTTCTTTCATTTTGTGAGTGATTTAAGTTAAGTGCATCGGTTTCATAAAAATAACAAAAAAAACATTGTATAATATATATTGTATTAAAAATGTCGAAACCAATATGTAAACTGGACCATTTTTGTAATGTTTGTGGACGTTTCATAGCAAGCGATGAAAAATGTGGCAATGCGAGTGATTTTTTTGGAAGCCTATAAACAATATTTCTCGCAAGAGTTTATCACTGACGTAAACTATGCTTTAATTGCTATTCAACTCTTATGCAATGGAAAAGTGAAAAGAAGAAGGCTATGCCATTTGGTATACCAATGATGTGGTTAGACAACAGCCCGCATCAAGAAGATATATTGTATTAAAAATGTCGGAACCAAAATGTAAACTGGACCATTTTTGTAATGTTTGTGGACGTTTCATAGCAAGCGATGAAAAATGTGGCAATGCGAGTGATTTTTTTTTGGAAGCCTATGAACAATATTTCTCGCAAGAGTTTATCACTGACGTAAACTATGCTTTAATTGCTATTCAACTCTTATGCAATGGAAAAGTGAAAAGAAGAAGGCTATGCCATTTGGTATACCAATGATGTGGTTAGATAACAGCCCGCATCAAGAAGAAAACTGCTATGGATGTATCAACTACCATAAAAATTTGAATAGAAGGAAAGCAAAGAATAAAACTTATGTAGCAGTGCCAAGTGTCCAATTACCATTACCGCACTCAGAATTCGTTCCAGTACCAACATATCGAAGTATTGATCTTCAAACAGATATCAGTACTACAACCGCCGCTGCTACATCCATGGATTTCTTCTCAGAATACGACCCTAGTGAAGGTAAATCCTATGAAATATCAAAGGACCCAATCCTAGTCACACAAAACCAATTGGATGGAATTGTTGCAAATTTGTGTTTGACTCAGAAAAAATCAGAACCACTGGCTTCATTTTTGAAAGGAAATAATTTGCTGGCGAAATGTACCAAAGTAACAGCATATCGAAAACGCCAAAAAGAGTTAGAAAAGTTCTTCAATGTGAATGATGCAAAAAATTTCGCTTATTGCAACGATATTGAAAAGTTAATGGAGACGATAGGGTTAACCTATAAAAAAAATGATTGGCGTTTATTCATCAATAGTTCACTAATCAGCTTAAAAGTTGTGCTGTTGCACAAGACAAATAGAATGCCTTCTGTACCGATTGCGTGTAGCACTGACACTAGTGAAAATTTCGATAATTTGAAACACATTGTGGAAGTAATCAAATATAACGAACACCAGTGGCGCATTTGCTGCGACCTCAAAATAGTTTCATTGTTTACAGGCTTAACAGCATCTGGCCGTCCAAAATATCCGTGTTTTTTGTGCGATTGGGATTCACGATACGGAGAAAGTATTAAAGTACAGTACAAACAGCATAACTGGAATAGTCACATTGGACGGAAATGGCCTAAAGACAATAGGCTACATGAAAGTCTTGTTCCTGAAATGAAAATTTTGTTACCGTTGCTCCACATTAAACTTGGCATTGCTAAAAATTTTTTTAATGTATCGCAAAAAGACCAGCAGTATTCAACCGCTTAAAAGACATTTTCCCAAGACTAAGTAATGCCAAAATTCAGGAAGGGGTTGTTAATGGTCCCGACATATGGAAACTAATGAGTCAAACAGAAAGCAAAAAAGACTTAGTTTTGTGGAAAATATTTTCAAAAATCATGAAAAAGATTATTTTTCCAACATTTTGTTTCATAAGCACCACAAAAATTTTCTAAATCAATTTTTTAAAAAATTTTAATTGTTGCACAGGTATCTAGCAATAATTTGGCATTTACAGATTGAAAAACATCATTTAGTCGACGAGTTATAGCCAAAAAACCATATAAACAATATGCTGAAAATCGGCATTTGACTGCAAAGTTCGAAGGTCGATTAAAAAAAAAATTCGAACTAACATAAACAAACGCCGCGATATGGGTCTTCTAATTTAGCCTCTATTTTCACCCCTTACTTTCAGAATCGACCTAACTTTTGCTAACCTGAATTTGTTCCCCAGTGTTATACTAAATAAAACTTATCATTAATTTCCTTTTAAAACTAAAGCATCTCATTGTTTTTTTCAATATGTCATGGGCGCAGATATCCTAATTAAGAAGAAATATTTTTATTTATAAAGAAAGATGACGGCAGAAATATTAATATCACTGGCCAAGCTCAATAGTGAAATTAATTTTACTTGGAAGTTTAAGTTGGAGATGCTGTTAATTAAAGAAGGTGTTTGGGATATTTTAAATAAAGCAAAACCTGAAAAATATGCTGGTGATTGTATAAAGAAGGATACCATCGCTAGGGCAACAATTTCATTGTCAGTGGAAGACAGTCAATTGCATTTAATGCGACAGTGTTCTTCAGCAGCTAGTATGTGGCAAAATTTACAGAATTAGCATGAAAGGATATCTTTAAGCAATAAAGTAAGCATAATGAGGCAAATTTGCAGAATTCATTTAGAGGAGAATGGTGATGTTAAGGCCCATATTGGCATAATGAGTGATTTATTTCTAAAACTACAGAATTCAGGAGAAAATGCAATTAATAAAAAATGGAATATTGCAATGCTTCTGAGCAGTTTACCAACCAGCTACAACAATTTAATCACTGCATTTGAATCACGCTCTGAGGAGGAATTAACAGCTGCGTATGTAGAATCAAAATTAGTCGAGGATTATTCCAGACGTAAAGATGGTTATACTGTTGATGTACAAAAGGCGATGATCGCTACAAACGAAAAACCTAATTCTAATGTTGAGTGTTTCTTTTGTCAAAAAAAGGGACATTTAAAGATAAACTGTAAGCGATATAATTATTGGAAGAAAAAACAACAAAAGGCAATACGGCTACAGGTGGTAGTGATTTGTGTTTGGTAGTGGCCGATAATTCTGGTATTCGATAATCCATTGATTCTGAGGCGTCATGTCATATTTGTAATGATGAACAAATGTTCAAGAACTTAGATAAAAATAAAAGAAAGGAAATAATTCTAGCATACGGTGAAAAAGTTATATCAAGCGGAGAAGCCACTATTCGAATAAAGTTCAAAAAGAACGAGCAAGAATACAACAATATAACTTATGAAAATGTTTTATTTGCACCATTAGTGAACGTGAATATTTTATCCGTAAAAAAATTAACGGAAAAAGGCTGCCGAGTTGATTTTCAGGGAAATAGATGCATAGTGTCCAAGAATAATGAAATTGTAATGTATGCTGAAACAAACTCTGGTTTATATTTATGTGAAAATGAAGAACGTTCAAATTTTGTGAATATATGTAAAATAGGTTGTATTTACTATTGGCATAAAATTTTTGGGCATAGATATACAGATGCCATTTAGTTCATGAAATCAAAACAGCTGGCAACAGGTCTAAAGGTAAATAGCTGTAATAACAAGGATTGCTGCGAAATATGTATGGTGGGAAAATCTATACGTACACCATTTCCCATTAAGATTGGGATAAGTTCAAAAAAGTATTTGATTTAATTCACACCGATTTATGTGGGCCAATTTAAACGGTGACACCCACCAGTGGAAACCGGTACGTATTAACATTTATCGACGATTACAGTAGATATTGTTTCATATATTTATTAAAATACAATTCCGAGGTGGCCGAAAAGTTGAAGAATTATGTTTCATTAATAAATACAAATTTCGGAAAGAAACCGAAAATATTCAGATCCGATCGTGGAAAAGAATACATTAATAAGGACGTAATTAGTATTTTAGAAGGCGAAGGTATTTAGGTCCAGTATACTGCAGGCTTTAGCCCAGAACAAAACGGCGTTGCAGAACGCAAAAATCGATCGCTTATTGAAATGGTAAGATGCATGCTGTCTGAAGCGAAATTGCCAGGAGCACTATGGGGCAAAGCTATATCTACAGCCAGTTATTTACAAAACAGAATTATTACTCGAACAACAGGCGTTACACGGTATGAACGAATATTTGCCAAAGCACCGGATTAAAGTCATTTAAGAATGTTTGGTGAGTCTGGTTGACTAAAATAAAAAGAATGAAATTAGGTGAAAAATCTATAAAGATGACTTTCGTGGGTTATGATTCATTCTCTAAGGCTTATCGAATGGTTGATAATGATTTAAAAATTCACGTTTCGAGATATGTAAAGTTTATCAAAAGAGTGGAAGGTTTCCAGGACGAAAAGTATAAAACTAATTCAGATAATGATCCTGAAGTAATTTCTAAAAGGTTAAATGATACAGAAGAAGCCAAAAAAAGTGATGATGGATTTCACGTCGATGACTCCACAGGCGAAATGGAAATTGAAAATCAACAAGAATTAAGAAGATCTGAACGCCCTACAAAAGGTAAGGTTCCAGAACGTTATTTAAATTTAATAAATAGTAATGTTCCCATGACTTAGGAAGAAGCAATAAAATGTGACGAAAGTAAAGATTGGCTTATAGCTATGAAAAAAGAAATTGAATCCATGAGGAATAATAAAACTTGGATACCGGTGGAAAGACCGAAAAATCGAAATATTATTGGAAGTAGGTGGGTCTTTAAGAAAAAACAAGGCAATGATGGTGTAGGTTATAAAGCTAGACTTGTAGCTCGCGGTTTTACACAACAATGTGGCATCGATTATGAGGAAGTTTTCGCACCCATGGTATCTCACACTACTTTAAGGTCACTATTTGCAATAAGTGGCAAGCGAATATTACAAATTCATCATATCGACTGTAAATCTGCATTTCTTAGCAGCAATCTACATGAAGAAATTTATATGGAGCAGCCAAAGGGTTTTAAGGAAAATGAAGATGAGAATATGGTATGTATTCTAAAGGAGTTTGTATATTGAATTAAACAATCTGCAAGATCATGGAATCACTCTATTCATGAAATTTTATCGAAATCGTAATTTCGTCAAAGCGACTTGGATCCTTGTTTTTATATACGTTCAGAAGGGGTAGAATCTACATTTGTATTAATTTATGTCGACGATATAGATACCTAAAGGGAACCGTCAACATGAAGCTACATTTAGTACCAGATAACGACCAAATTCTATATGGTTATTCAGATGCCAATTAGGGTGAAGATAGATCCAACAGAAAATCGAACAGCGGCTACATATTTAAAATTTATGGTGCAGTTGTCTCATGGGGTTGTCGTAAACAAACATGTGGAGCAGTGTATTCAACCGAAGCGGAATTTGTGGCACTTGCTGAAGCATCAAAAGAAGCTCTGTGGTTAAAAACGCTGTTAACAGATTTTGGAGAGCAGATCACTGAACCGATCATCATAAAGGAAGATAATCAAATCAGTACTGTCCAACCAACGATATGCAAGCTGATTTGCCGACCAAACCACTTCCACCACATAAAATTAACGACTTAAGATTAAAATTAAAAATTGTAAACTATTTAGAATGAGAAGGGGTATTGAAATATATTTTAATATAGAATTCTAAATTAATTTGATATGCTAACTCTGTTTTCTCTTATGTTATTTTTTTTTGACATATCTTTTGTAACCTTTTTATACCCTCCACACTTCAGTGGCAGAGGGTACATATATGTTTGTCATTCCGTTTGTAACGCATCGAAAAACTAATTTCCGACCCCATAAAGTATATATATTCTAGATCCTTATCACAGCTCGAGTCGATATGGAGATGTCCGTCTGTCTGTTGAAATCACGCTCATTTACAAAATAAAACATATAACTGGGAGAGGTTACAATAATATCATTTGCCATAATTCCCAGCAGGTCGGTATTGAAAATGGGCTAAATCGGGAATCATTGTGCTTAGATACGAGCAAAAATATGTCGATACCTCTAAAAAAAATATAAAACCCAGTGTGTCTGTTGTAATATTTTAGTGGTTGAACATAATCGTTGTACAAAAACATTCACAGTTAAAAAAGCCAAAAAAAAAAGGATACACTCATACCAAGAAACACAACTACCATGTGAGTAGTATTCCCACATATTTTTTTTATCGTTATCACGTTATTGTAGCATAATTGCATTCATAAAGTGGACGATAACTTTATTTGATCACTAATAAATGTTGTTGTCCAAAATATGTGCAACTACGAACATTTGCTGACACGGTAAACTATTCATGTATATACAATTGTCGATATAGCGAAGGTATTGTGCAATGACGACTCATGCCATACCACGCAATTGTTGATGTGTGTTCTCTTGATTTCTGCTGTGTTATGAATTCGGAGTATAACACATGGAAATCATATGTATGTCATCATGTATATTTGTATTCATGTTTTGTCATATATTTTAAAGTATATTAAATAATATGTAAATTGAATATAAAAAAGGCATTGACAATAAAGAATAATAATCGTGATTATAACGTCAAACAAGAAGCTCTCTTTTAATTTGTTAATTTATAATTAAACAGAAAAAATATACTTTGATTCAACATCATATATAATTAAACATATAAAATCCTTTATGGCGATCCTGTCAGGAGCTAAGGTGAACATATATACAAGTGAATCCTGGTGAAAAAAAAGTGAAACTACAATTTTAAATAAAAGAGCTAAAGTGAAAATATATACAAGTGAATCCTGAAAAGTGAACATTTTTTTTTACAAAACTGAAAAACTTAATAAACTTTTTTATTAGAACTTCTGTTTAAAAATTAAAGAATAAAAAAAAAAAAATAATAAACAAATAATAAACAGATGAAAAACTAAATAAATTTTTTATAATTTCTGTACATAAATTTGAATCAAACCATAAACTATGTATGTTTAATTGCTCCTGAAATTTATATTGAATCATCACCAAATTTTACGTTTTGCCTAACATATAATAATTTAACTCTCTGGTTAATGAAGGACGAAACAGGTGTGGCCAAAATACCTGCAACAGTAGCAGCAAAAACATCACCAACAAAGTGATGTGCTTTATCGTGCAACAACAATAGCGCCCACAGCTATGCCTGCAATATAAGATCCTTAAGTATTTATAAATTTTATCTTATAATTTTTTTTACTTTATTTAAAAAAAAGGGAAGATCGCGGCCACAAGCGCTGCAATCAACCTAAATTTATCTTTTTTTTTATTTAAAGGAAGATCGCGGCCACAAGCGCTGCAATCAACCATATTATTTTAATATAGTTTCAATGTGTACTCATTAATAATTAATAATTGTTAACGTTAATAATTGTTAATTAAAGGAGAATTTTCTTTAAATATTTTGAATATTTTGATTTCAATTATTTATGTGAGGTTCTTTTTTTTTATCCCCATCAATTCTGCTATTAAATTTTGACCGCTTATATGAGCTAGTTTTTTTTTATTGTAAAAATGGGAAAAACCCAGTCAAAGATCGATAAACCAAATGCTAATGTCATAAATGAAATAGAAATGCACCAATCTTCTTCCAATACGGATACTTGATATTTGATAATAATAATAATACTTATGACAGCGTCACTAAAGAAAAAGCCAAAAGTCACTAAAGAAAAACTATTTCAGAAACGCTTCAATAGCTAATAATTAAGACAAAATATAATTATGTCAGGAAAGTAAAAAGAATAATATACATATATACATTATTTAATAGGGATCAGGATAAATCTGGGCCGAAGAAACTAACAATATCGGAATATTGAAAAAGACAACCTGAGTATAGAAAATTACTTAAAGCAGAGGACAAACTGACAACTATTCCAAAAATAGGTTTTCCGACTATAAGGAAAACTATTAACAGCATAGGCTCAAGTAAAGAATTAAATGAACATAGAGAAGACACCTTTTGTGAAGACATACCCCGAGAATTTATAGACATCAACATAAGTATTCCGACAATTAAAGTTGCTAAGGATTCAACTGCGGACAAAATTACCCCTATAGTAGAGGACGCGAAAATTAGAAAAAAGAAAAATAAAGGAGGGGGTGTTATAAAACGCATGAGAGGCGAGTTGAACAGCTATTACTTAATATAGGATTGAAAACTATTACGGAGATAAGAAAGAGTAAAGAAGATGCCTAGACGGACAAGAAAATATATAGATGCCAAATTGAACAGAGCCTATCCAGAATATACGCCATTTACTAAGGAACAACATGACGAACATACAAGGGTATTGGATATAGTAGATAAAGAGATATTAAGATTAGCCCAAGAGGGATATTTCACCAACGGGGTGGAATATTTTAAACAACCGGAGTATAGACCCGAAAGATATAGACCCAAAGGGGCGGAGCCAATGACAAACGATTGTTGAATCACTTGAACCTACTTTTAAATTAATTCTTTAATGAGTTACTAATCAATACTAGCCGAACATATACACATAGAATTACAAATTAATAGAAGATTATGAATGACAAATGGGAACTAATTACACAGCTCTACAAAAAAAAACAAAATTAATAAGTCGCACAACTTTGCAGTGGACTTAAGATAATTCGAGGTTGCTGATTTCGAATCCGCAACCAGTTTATTCAAATTGGCTCTAGATTTTGCACAATTCACGATTATATTTTTTTGCATTTCTCAACCGATTAATTCAATAAAAATTTTAAAATTTAGTAGCCATAGCTCCAGAAAGAAAGCCCTTTACGCAGTTTAAGCCTACTTGCCTACCCTATTTTTTAAATTTAAGTGTGTATAAATATCTCAAAAACTTTGGTAAATATAGTCGCTCAAAGTAAAAATTTAAAAAAAATTTAGGGTTTTTTTAGAAAAAAAAATTTAAATATAAGAAGAAGTCCGATTTTAAATATCAAAGCCAATTTTGAAAGGAAAAAGTCCAAAATTTGTACATATGTCATTTTGTATAAACAAATTATATGAAATTTTAGTACCTTTTGTAATAAAATTTCGACTTAAAAAAAAATTTTTTTTTTGGTGTATAATTCATATATTTAAAAACCATAAGTTTGCAGCCTATTCATATGACAGTTAAAACAAGATATAAATTATATTCTTTACCTAATGGTAATAAAATGAACAAAAAGTTATTTAAATATTTTTTTATTAGATTTTCTTTTATGGAAACTGTCAGAACAATCACGCTGAATGGACCAACAGTAGTCAGCCATCATGTGCCTGTCCCATCTGCCTTGATACCTTTCCTCCATTACTCTTATATCTTGATGGAACCTCTCTCCTTGTTCTTCGCTAAAATCGCCAAGATTATATGCAAATCTATCTAAGTGGCTATGTAGGTAGTGTACTTTTATGCTCATATTAGCACCCAGCTTTTCAAAGTGGAGCAGCATATTCTTAACAAGTTCTTCATAATTGTAAGCTTTGTGGTTACCTAAAAAATTATTTACAACTTCGACAAAGCTGGACCATGCTGACAGTTCCACATTGTTCATATTGTTTTTAAAATTAGGATCGTTGATTAGCTTACGAATTTTAGGGCCATCAGATATTCCAGCTTTTAATTTCTCAATACTTAATCCAGGGAACGACTTACAAATGTATGCGAAGCAATTACCGTGTTTGTCCAAAGCCTTAACAAACTGTTTCATAAGCCCCAGCTTAATATGTAGCGGTGGTAAAATTATTTTTTCCCTGTCCACCAAGGGCGCATTAATGATGTTCGCAGCACCTACAACCAGGCTTTTTCTTAAAGGCCAGGTCACTTGTTTCCAGTGATCTTGCTTCGCTCTACTATCCCACAAGCAGATAAAACAAGGATTTTTGGTATATCCACTTTGCTGCCCAAGCAAGAAGTTCACCATTTTTAGATCAACACAAACAGATAACTGATGTTGATGATAGCAGATCTTTTCTAATACCTTTTTGACATTTTCGTATTGTTCCTTAAGTTTTGTAGAGTGAGCAATTGGGATACAGCCATATATGTTACCATTGTGCAATAACACACTTTTAAAGCTTCTAGTAGAGCTGTCAATGAAAAGGCGCCAGTCCTCTGGAATAAATTCCATTCCCATTTTACGAAAAAGTTCAGGAATATTATTGCAGTACACAAGATCCTCATCTTCACTGAAATATGGCAGAAAGCCCTCGTCTCTTGTCCGATAAAAAGTTATTTTAGTTTCTGGCTGTAAGCAATTTTTTTCTTTTAGTCTGGATGCTAAAAGTTCAGCAGCTTCCTTTGAGAGACTGAGGTCACGTATCAAATCGCTGAGTTCCTCTTGTGAGAATCGGTGAGATTTTCCAATATCTACTTCATACTCACTTTCACTGCTACCAACTCCTTCCATTTCATCTTCACATTGCACTAATATTGGAATGACATCGCTATGTGGTAAAGGCCGCTTAGCAGATTCCAAATTGGGATACTCCCACTTCTTCTTCTTGAATCGATTGAATCCATTTATATTTACCATACAGATATAGCAATCATTATAATGATTTTTTGGTTCCCTCCACAACATAGGCACACCGAACTTCAAACTGCGTTTTTCATCATTTTTCCACAGTCGTAATGATTCTACACAATTTTTACAAACTTTATGAGGAACCCAAGGCTTCTCTTGATTGGTAATCGATATTCCAAAATACTCCAAGTACAATTGCTTTACCATGTCGGTGATATTTTGCTTTTTCTTTTCTTGAGCATATTCCCCGCAAATGTAGCAAAATGCATTCGGGCTGTTTGTACAATTATTTCGCGACGAACTCATTTTCAATGTGAATGAAAATAATGTGATTTTAATATATACTTTGAAAATCAGAATAGTTTTGCAACAAAATCAATAGCTGCTGTTTTTAGAAAAAAAAAATTTTGACTTTGAGTGACTATATTTACATAGCCACTTAGATAGATTTGCATATAATCTTGGCGATTTTAGCGAAGAACAAGGTGAGAGGTTCCATCAAGATATAAGAGTTATGGAGGAAAGGTATCAAGGCAGATGGGACAGACACATGATGGCTGACTACTGTTGGTCCATTCAGCGTGATTGTTCTGACAGTTTCCATAAAAGAAAATCTAATAAAAAAATATTTAAATAACTTTTTGTTCATTTTATTACCATTAGGTAAAGAATATAATTTATATCTTGTTTTAACTGTCATATGAATAGGCTGCAAACTTATGGTTTTTAAATATATGAATTGTACACCAAAAAAAAAATGTTTTTTTAAGTCGAAATTTAATTACAAAAGGTTCTAAAATTTCATATAATTTGTTTATACAAAATAACATATATACAAATTTTGGACTTTTTCCTTTCAAAATTGGCTTTGATTTTTAAAATCGGACTTCTTCTTATATTTAAATTTTTTTTTCTAAAAAAAACCCTAAATTTTTTTTTAATTTTTACTTTGAGCGACTATATATACCAAAGTTTTTGAGATATTTATACACACTTAAATTTAAAAAATTGGGTAGGCAAGTAGGCTTAAACTGTGTAAAGGGCTTTCTTTCTGGAGCTATGGCTACTAAATTTTAAATTTTTTATTGAAATAATCGGTTGAGAAATGCAAAAAAATATAATCGTGAATTGTGCAAAATCTAGAGCCAATTTGAATAAACTGGTTGCAGATTCGAAATCAGCACCGCCGAATTATCTTAAATCCACTGCAATATCATTTACCTTTTTTTTGTAGAGCAGTGTTATAGGCAACATAAAATTTTTTAATGAGGACTTCAAGAAATCATATTAATATATTAATAAAAATACTTATATAAAGGGTGATACCATAAAGAAACATTTAAAAACATTAATAGAAAACAAGTAAGAGTGTTAAATTCGGCTATGCCGAATCTTTGATACCCTCCACCTGGGTTTTACGTTTACATTAATATCTGGACTTCTTGCACTATTTGTAACAAATGTATATAAAATATTTGAATATGTAAACACTTTGATAAACCTATTACTGAATTATTAAAACAAATGCTCTGAATTTTCAGCATCTAATAGAGGTGTCTACATATTTTAGGTCATAAATTGGTACAATGACACCCGATTTATCCCATTTTAAATACTAACCTGATCCAGATAATTACAAACAATATTAAGTTTAACCAGGTAAATGGTTTATTTTGTAATTTTCTATTTAATTTAAATTTTTTAATATAAAGGTGCATTTTATTTTTTACAATCCTTTTCAATTTTCCAGACCTATTAGTATAGGGCACATTTATGAGTCCGCATAGATCAACTTTCAACTCTTACTTGTTTTTATTGTATTAAATCTATCTTTGTGTCTTTAAATTAATTAAGATAATTAAGATGAAAATATTTAACAAATTGTTTTTTTTAGTTAATATCTGAACATTTTACTGATACAAGGCAAAACTAAAACTGCCAAAAATTTCAGTCAAAACTATTTTGAATGTATTTGTTAAATATCGCATATTTTTTTTCAATTTTAAACTTTAAAGTCTTTTTAAGTCTGGTAGTAACTCTATAATATGAAGGAAGTAAATATGTGGATTCTTTAATAACAATGACAAGTATAAAACATTACATTAAATGTTACATTAAAATATTATAAATTTGAACATAATTAATTTTAGAAACATAATTAATTTTAGAAAAATGTCCGATTCGTTTTTCGATGATGCTGAAAACACATCAAAGAAATACAGAACATAAAGATTTTGATTCAGTTAGTTGAGAGACGAGAAGCTAATGGATGGCTGGAGCAGGTGACGAATATAAATGCGGATGCAAGGCTTTTGAAAATATATTAAAATGCGATAAATCAGATCTAAGTATACATGCTTATAACCACTGTTATAATAAATCTTTTAAAACCAACAGTATTGCCATAATTTGAAATTGTAAAGATGCTAAATTGCAAAAAAAGATGCTTAAAGGTACTGGAGTCGTAAAAATAGATGCTAAATTTTTTTTTCAAATTTCATTACCTTTATATTGAAAAATTATATACTTATTAATAATTCTTTGGTTTTTAAATCGAAAAATCAATATAAAACATATGTTTAGATTTATATTTTTTAAATTTTAATTAAAATTATTTTGGATTTCATCTGAAATTTTTTATAACATTAAATTGAGTTTATTTTAAACTTAAATTAAATATTTTTAATTTTAGAGGGATTTTTTTTTTATTTAAAATATAACAGAAATTACATTATCAAAAGATACGATTATATTAGAATAATTGGTTTATGGAATCTAACATTTCTGTGATGTCTTCATCTTCAAGTTCTTCTTGGCTCTGATATTTTTCTGACGATCGACTTTTATCAACGACATCGCTCGGTATATTGTAAGTGTGACAGCACCGATTTTTCAATTTCAATCCTTCTTTTATACGTATTACAGAACATAACAACTCGGATTTTATTCTGTTCGAAGTTTGCTTGTAACTAAAGCCATTAAACTAAACAAACGTTCAACTTCGGCTTTTGAGAAAGACAAAACTAATATAGACAATACAAATATTGATAACTCCTTAAATGGATTTTCGCCAATAGAATTTTTCAATCCATAAAGAGGTTGTATTCAGTGTTGTATCCCAGTTTTGTTCTGCGATATAACTCCATTGGATTTGAATTTTTTCTGTTTCAGAGGATATAAATTTAAACTCTTCTAATATATTGGTAATCTGTTCTTTTACCTGATTTAATACAATACAAAATATTGAAAATTTTGGCATTTTTTTAATACAATATTTTTTGGCAATCGACTTTTAATTCATTAAAAACTGTTGTTGGTGTTTACATTCTTCTATTTCAAAATGTTTTGTAAAGGTGCTATTACACGAAATGTTTTTTACATATGTACTGTCACTTTTTTTATCCATATGAAATTCCTCATGTCTGTCAAAATTGTCTTTTACATACGATTCATAATTTTTGCTATCACACGTGCATATGAATTTCCGTATGACTTAACCTCTAAATGTAAACAACAGCTGATTTAATGTGTGAATTTACAAAAATGTATTGTTAAAAAAAGATATATATTTTTTAATTGTTAATTAATACTAAACAATTTATTTTTCTTTCAATATTAATCTTTAAAATTTACTCTGTTTTTCTTTCGCCACAAGCAGTGTTGTATTTTCACATGTTTGTCATGCAAAAATAGAACCTGTTCTAATTGAAAAATGTACATGTGACTTTGCTCATGTATTGTACATAAACAATGTTTCATATGTATCACACGATGTGTACAACTTTTGTTGTGGGAAAATTTGACAGTACATATGTAAAAAACACATCATGTAATAGCACCTTTATATTTGTTGAAAGAAACGAGCAGAGTGGTAAAAGGAGTAGTACACAAAATTACTGTACTACACTTTGAGAAATTAAAATATATCAATACCATTAAAATTATATATTCAAAAATAATGAAAAAAAAAAATCAAAAAAAAGATGCTAAAAGCAACTTTTTATTAATAAAAGATTCTAAGTTAGCATCTAGCATCTTTTGATAAATTTTGGATGCTGAACGACAAAAAAAGTTGGTAAATCTAGCAACTAAAAAGCTAAAACGGCAACACTGAAAACCAAGAACAAATATTCTGTTTGAGTTACAACATCTCATTTGCAAGCCATTTTAAAGGCCTAGTTAGCCACACGTAAACTTAACTAAACGTGTCAGCTGTTTTTTTCTGTTACATGAAAAGCATTTAGAGCAGTTACCGAACACAACTGTCACGTAACCGGAACGTCCAAATGTGTTGAAAATAGATTTTGGCTACGTTTGTGCGTGACATTTGTGAACAGCTGATAAAGTTTGGTTAATTTTACACAGCAATATGCTGGTTCGTTTTTTACGTTCTATAATTGCACTAACTGCCAACATTACATTTACGGTAGGGATACATTTTAACAACGTGTGGCTAACTAGGCCTTAATTGTGAAAATTTTAAATGCACATCTAGCCATATCAAAAAGTTGAATTATACAGAATTGTAAAATTTTTTTTTTTTTATAATATCTGTATGTTTTTTATATTATTCTTATGTAATTCTCATGATATGTTTATCTTATTTTTTATATTTTTTTTTGTTTTTGTGTTATTTTTACATAATTGAAATTGAAAATGTACAAATTAAAAATAAATTTAAAAAAAAGTAGTGTAGGGAAAAAAGGGAATTTTTTTCATAAGCGTAGAGATTTCTGAAAAAATCTCCTGGCATCACTAGTAGCTATTAAAAACCAATGTAAAAATTCACAAGACAACGCGACGTAGACTTACTTTCTTCAAAAGCTTCCATAAGACTGAATGAAATTGTTGCTTACTTTACTCTTTGGTGAGTATTTTCGTTTTTGTTCGGCTGTATACATATAATGCTGCCCACACACGAGGCAACCGGTTGAAGCAATGGTTGTAGCAACAATGATACACACCTAGCAACGGTTGCCTCAATTAGCCAGAAATATCAAAAAGTTTTGATATTTTTCGTTAGTTGAGGCAACCGTTGCTACGTGTATATCATTGTTGATACAACCATTGCTTCAACTGGTTGCCTCGTGTGTAGGCAGCATAAGAAGCCGATTAGAGTTCGGTTTACTCGTGCTGCTATGCATATGTTTGTGTGTTAACAGAAATATACGATATCCCAGTCATCATTTCGAAGATTGTTTTAACAAAAATTATTTTACTGTATCTTCTTCGAGCACTTTTGATGATTAAAAACTGATTAATCACATGCGCTATTAGAAAAAGGCTAGAAAATGGTTTTTGCTTTCTCTTAAAAAGTGATTTATAGAAGAATTACATTAAATAAGACTCAAAAATGAGTCGAAACAGATCAGAAAAGCGGATAAAAAGGACTCTTAAGAAGATTCGCGGGTAAGGTAATATTTAATCCCAACAAAAGAATATTTTGTGATCAGCAAAAGGGCGCATTTATGACTGTTTTAATAGCACGTATGAGTCAAAAAGACTCTACATGATCATTTATTGCATAAAATGCTTACTGGGATTTTATTCACTATATGTAGAAACAGATTTTTTAAGTAAAACAAATCTGCACACAATTTCAATTCTATTTCGTTCACAATGATACGATCACTTTGTTTACTAGCTACCAGTAAAATAAGAAAATAGTATTATAATACAGCGTAATGAAGTATTGTACTTCTCAATTAGTTTATTTTTAATGTGCCATAAGAAGTTCGGTTTGTGCTAAGAAAAGCATGAATATATGTTTCCCAGGGCGAAGCTTCATCATTGCACTTTGATTGAGTTGAGCTCCGCGACTATTCGTAATGTGAATAGCTCGTGGCTAAAATTTTTGGTAATTGGGAATGGCGTTTGTGTTAAGAAAAGCATAAACGCATGTTTCCGAGGACAAGGCTCCATCCGCGGTTATTCTTAATGTGGATAACTCTTGAAACAAAATTTTGGGAATGGCGTTTGCCTCCGTCCCGACATTAAATAACAAATTTTAAAAATTTATTGTAATTAACATCTGACAAAAAATAGTATTTTTCTAAACACCAATTTTTTTACAGGGTAAATAAATATTTTATGGTTTACATACCTACTACTTTTGAATGCAAGTATGCAGGGTTTTTACATGTACTAAAAATACAACTCTTAAAACCATACTATTTTTGCAACTCTAAAAATTTCAGAATTTTGTATAAATAAAATAAAATACCGATTTATTTTAATATGCGCTTATTATGGATATACATATACAGAATATATGAATATTATTTATAGTATTTTGATATTGGCAACAGTAGTATGTATCAATTTGTAATATTTTGTGATGTTATAAAAATCGCAGAATATTGATATTGATTTTATATAGTTTCTTTTATTAATTAATTAACTTAAATATTACACCAAAAAATATTGATATTGATGAATTTTTATATTATTAAGACAACGACCACAAAAACAACATGTACAGCTATGACAAAATACAAAATTTTGGAAAACAATATAGGAAAACGTCATATTTTTTTTACCTTTTCAGTGATTTCTCGGCACCTATGAAACCTATTGTCATGATTTAACCACAGAAGCCTTCTCATGATGTTAATGAATCATTCTCACTAAAAACGAGCGCCCTAGCTATCCTATTGAGGGCGTTATCGTGACAAGAACACATATTCAAATCATATTTTCTCAGGACTTTTTTCACTTCTTCGCTCAATTCTCGGGACCAGATTAACCGATTTAGACGATTTTAAATAGCAAACTTTTCAGGATGTTAGTGAATCATTTTTTATACCAACGAGCGCCCTATCTACCCGATTGAAGCCGTCATCGTGATTTCCACAGACGGACAAACGGACAGCCGGACAGACGGACATCGCTATATCAACTTCGCTTGTTATAAGGATCACAAATATATATATTTTATGGGGTCCAGATTTTTTTTCTAATTATTACAAACGGAATGACAAACTTATATATACCCTCTGCACACTGGAGTGGAGGGTATAATTATAACAACATAGCAAGACTAGTTTCGAAATATAACCTAGATTATACGAGGGAACATTTGAAGATAGTAGTTGACATATATTGGGACGTTAGAGATAGGTTAGTGAAAATATTCGACAAATATGGTATAAGAGATTATACCGCACGATTATACCGAACAAATTAAATTGAACATATATAAAATAATCATAATAAGTGCAAAACTGGGTCCCGAAACAATCGAGGAAGAAAATTCGTATGATAAGGTTGACACAGAAACGAAGGGGGAACAAGTTAGACATTTTATAGAAGACGTAATCAATAAGGTAATAGCAAAGGAAGAAGTAAATATGGCCCGAACAGTAGAACAATTCGTGGATACAGCATCCAAATTTATTTCGGACTACGATGGAGACGTAAAAAATTTACAAAGCTTCATCGATGGTTTGATAATGATTGATCAACTAAAAGGGGCTCATGAAATGATTGCAGTTTCATTAATAGAGACAAAACTAAAAGGTAGCGGAAGACAGCTAATTACGAATGAGACGACAATCGTACAAATTAGAGAAAAACTACAAAATACGATAAAAGGTGAACCTGTTGGTGGACTGATTGCAATACTCATTAATATTCAGCAGAAAAATAAAACAGCCAACGCATACACTAGTGAAGTGGAAGATTTGGCGAAGAAAATCCATACTGCTTACATTTCAGATGGGGTACCACCAGCAGCAGCCAAAGAATATACAACAAAAGCAGCAGTAAATGCTATAGTAACAAATTGCAATAATGATATTGTCAAACTCAAAATGAAAGCTGGTCAATTCACTTCATTGAGCCAAGCCATACAAAAATTTATTGAAACATGCACGGAAATAACTGGAAGCAAAGATACTGTGCTGTACTATAGACAGCAGAATAAATCATATAATAGCAATAACAACAGAAATTTCCAAAATAATAACAATAATTGGCACCAACGTGGACAAGGTACCTATAAGGGAAACAACAACTTCAGAGGTAGAAGTAGGAACAAGTACGTAAATAATGGAAATCCACGACGATGTGACAATGGGGAAAATAGTTATCAGATTACCAAACGTTATAGAGGTCGGGACACTCAAGTCCGACCAATGGAGAGTACGAACATTACGTGTTCGGAAAACCTCGAATAGCCTCTGGGGGAAAAAGAAGAATATTTATATATAAACTAAACCTTAGCCTTGGAGTGTTTGTAAAATATTTCAATTTACACACAAGACAAATTCTTGTCTTACTTGTGGATACGGGCGCTGATATATGTCTAATAAAAAGAGAAAATATTGGGGAAAATACTTTCATCAACAAGCGGAAAATAACATCGATTAATGGTATAGGTGAAGGAGTCATTAGATCAATAGGCTCTACTGATCTTGAAATTTGTAGAGATAATTTTGTGGTAACTCATAAATTTCATGTAGTAAACAATGACTTCCCAATACCATGTAGCGGAATTATAGGGACAGATTTTTTGAAGAATTTAAATTGTAGCATTGATTTTATAGAAGACAGGGAATGTCTTACTATGAGACCTCAAAATTTTCGGACCCTCACAATTCCGATACATCACACATACGCGAATGACTGTGTTGTCTTACCGGCGAGAGCTCAGGTAATACGCAGGATACCTTTTACCACTCCCCATAGAGAATTACTAGTACAGAACCAAGGGATAGAACCAGGCGTGTATATTACGAATGCGTTATACGTTAGAATCCTTAATACTAACAAGAAAAACATAACGATAAATATTAATAACATTAAAACTAAGAATCTAGACGAATATGTTATACATCTAGGCATGAACCAAAATAGGGACAAAAGAGAGGAAAAAATTCTGGAAAAATTATCAAAAACTTTCCATAAGGAATTTGAAAATGAACTAACAGAGTCATGCACAAATTATTCTGATATATTCGCTTTGAAAACGGAGACAATTTCCACAAACAACTTTTACAAACAACATTTAAGGCTAGGTGATAACACACCGACATATATAAAAAACTATAGAATCCCACATTCACAAAAACTAGAAGTAGAAAAACAAGTAAAAAAGTTAATAGATGATGACATTGTGGAAACATCAACTTCAGAGTATAACAGCCCATTACTAATTGTACCAAAAAAGGGACTCCCAAATTCAACGGAGAAAAGGTGGAGATTGGTCGTAGATTACCGCCAGGTAAATAAAAAATTATTAGCGGATAAATTCCCACTTCCAAGAATAGAAGACATTCTTGATCAATTAGGAAGAGCAAAGTACTTTTCGTGCCTTGACTTAATGTCACGTTTCCATCAAATTGAACTCCACGAAGACTCAAGAGACATTACGTCATTTTCAACTGAAAATGGCTCTTATCGTTTCAAACGACTACCTTACGGACTAAAGATAGCTCCAAATTCGTTTCAACGTATGATGACACTAGCATTCACTGGTTTAAGACCACCACAAGCATTTCTATACATGGATGACTTAGTTGTGTTGGGCCGCTCTGCAAAACATATGTTGAACAATTTAACAGATGTTTTTGATCTTTGCCGAAAACACAATCTAAAGTTGCATCCTGAAAAATGTACATTTTTCATGCGCGAGGTTAGTTACCTAGGGCATAAGTGCACCAATGAGAGTATTCTACCGGACGATGGTAAATATTCGGTAATTAGAAATTACCCAGTACCATCGAATGCGGATGAAGCTAGAAGATTCATTGCTTTCTGTGACTATTATAGAAGGTTTATTGTCAATTTCGCTGACTACTCCCGTCATATAACGGGACTTACTAAAAAGGGCGAAGAATTCAGTTGGACAACCGAATGCCAACAAGCTTTTGAGTATTTGAAAAACGCTCTACTAAGTCCACAGACACTACAGTATCCGGACTCACTAAGGAATTTTGCATCACAACGGATGCAATTAAACATGCATGCGGCGCAGTTTTGACACAAGAGTTTCATGGTAAACAACTACCAATATCATAAAACATATAAAACTAGTAGAGTAGACCCAACGCAAAATTACAAAAATCAAATAACAAAATAATAACTGAATTATATAAACAAGAGTACATAACGAGATATGAAAAATTTAAACTAACTTCAAATGCAGCAACAGCACCACGACTGTATGGACTTCCCAAAATACACAAAGTAAATATGCCACTACACCCAATATCATCATCTGTAGAAGTTCCATGTTATAATCTTTCTAAATACATTGGAAATATTTTAAAAAACATTATCATGGACAAATACAACATAAAAAACTCACTAGAATTAAAAAGACGATTAGATAATGTATCTTTGGATGAAGACGAGATTCTAGTATCATTCGACGTGGTATCGTTATTTACGAACATACCTATTCATTTAGCCATTAACAACATTATGAAGCATTGGCACACTTTAAAACTCCATACTAAAATACCTAGGTCACAATTTTTAAACATTCTAAAATTTTGTTTAAACGACAATAATTATTTCAAATACGGGAATATATTTTATAACCAGACATATGGCATGCCAATAGGAAATCCGTTGTCTCCAACCATTGCCGACATAGTATTGGATGCTCTTTTGGAAGAAACTACCAAGGAATTGGAAAATAATAACATAAAAATCAAGCTACTGATGAAATATGTAAACGACTTATTCCCCATCATAAAAAGAGAAGATGAAGAAGTAATACTAAAAATTTTTAACTGCTATCATAATAAAATTAAGTTTACAATAGAAAAGGAGGAAAATAAATCCATACCATACTTGGACATGAAAATCTACAAGAAAAATAATAAACTTATAACGGACTGGTACACAAAACCGATAGCTTCGGGACGAATTATAAACTACCACTCTACACAACCAATAAACCAAAAAATAAACACCGCTTCAAACCTAATAACAAAAGTCATACAGTTAAGCCATGACACATTTATAAACAAAAATATTAGAAATGTTAAGGAAATATTAATCCAAAATAGTTATGCAATAAACATTATTAATAATCTAATTGAAAAAGCAATTACAAACCAAACTGGGGAAATTAACAAAAATAACACATCTGGTAACACCAAACAATTTTACAGCCTGCCGTTTATTCCAAAACTTACTGAAAACTCACAGCTAAAAGAAATAATAAACAACGAAAATGTTTCAATAGCACACAAACCAAACAAAACAATTAACGCACTTTTTACAAGAACAAAAACTAAAATTGGAAAAACACACCAAAGCAATATTGTCTATGAAATCAAGCGTGTAGGAAAGGAAGACGAAGAGTGTGGAAAACTTTAAATTGGAACTACAAAACGAAGCTTAGGGACGAGGATAGCTGAACACGAAGCAGATATTAAAAAGAGTAGATTAACAACTGCACTTGCAGTCCATTGTATAGAGAATGATCATAATATAGATACTGATGATGTGAGAATATTAAATAAGGAAAGAGTTGAAAATAAGCGCTATACATTGGAAAGTCTACGAATTCAACAAAAATCAAAAATATGTAGTCAACAAAAGAGAGGATTTAGATAATATTAATGCAATGTACACCATAGCAATAAATTAGTTTTGGTCTACTACTGTGATATGTAATATTAAAGAAAAAACAACTGTGACATTTTTATTTATTTTTTCAATTATAATATTAATTTAAAAAATTAAAACTGTGTTTTATGCCGTATATGTTTATTGTGTAAAATTTTTTGTTTTTGGAAAACAAAAAACTAATGTGAAAATTGACAAAAGAATATTTGTGAGTTGTAATTTATTTATTATTGTTTATCATTGTTGTTGGTTTAAAGCTAATGTATTACTCTCTCTATAATGTTGCCAGATTAAATAAAATTCATCCCTGAAGATGCTGGAAAATACCCAGCGAAACGTCGGAGTTTGAAAATGAAATAGTCTTTTTTTTTTTTTTTTTATTAATTTTTATTAATGAAAATCCTAATGTAACAAGATTTAAAATCTTATAAAACAACATTAGTCATAACAAATTAATTTTCAATAAGAAGAATGTATGTAAGTTTAATTTATAATTAAAATTGGAAGAATAATATAAAATAAAATATAATATAAAATATATAAAAAATAAAATAAAAATGTAAAAATAAAGTGTAAAAATATCCTGCACAGCAGGTAAAAATTATATAGAAATTAAAATTAAATTAACTAAAGAAATTAAAATGAAGTATTAAAAATCAATTGGGAAAAAGTTTAAATAGTTCTTTCTTAAATGATGTTGTATTTGATATTTTTTGAAGTTGATTATTTAAAGTATGTAACGAGTTCCAAAGACGTATGCCACTTACAAAAAAGTGTCTTTCGGATATTAGTCTATTGTACAATATTGGTACAAGACAGTTATTACGGTTAGATCTTGTAAATAGTAATCGCTCGAAAAGGTAAACGGGTTCTTTAGTGAAAATAATTTTATGAACCATAAGTAAAGTTCTAAATTTAAGATAGTCTTCAAATGAAATGCCATAAATTTTATTTAGAAAAGCGGAGATACTATCATATTTGCGTAAACATATCTAACAACACTTTTAAAGACGTGTGTAAGTTTACCCATGTCTGCACTATCACAACCTGACAACAATTCACAACCATATAAAAGCGTAGGTAAGATAAACGATTTTGCAAGAACAAATCTAATTTTCTGCGGTGTGAAGTACTCAGAAGACCAAAGACTACGGAGAATACTATAAACTTTTCCAGAAGCTTTGTTAATTTGATTATTCCACGTTAGGGTATTATTAAAAATCATTCCAAGGTTTTTAGCATTCGCAACGTAGGCGATATCCACTCCATTAATACTAACTTTCGGAAGACAAGTGGTATCATATATCTTTTTAAAAATAACAAGGCACTGAGATTTTTTCGGATTTAAGGTAAGACAATTCAACCTAGCCCATTCAAATACGTGGTTCAGTTCAGTATTCAGGTTTTGTACACAATTTTCCACATCTCGTACGTTACATGATGTGTATAACTGAACGCCATCAGCGTACATGTGCATTTGGCATGAATTAATTACGCGTGGTAGAGCATTTATGTAAATAGAAAACAAAAGAGGGCCAAGTATAGACCCCTGCGGAACACCCCTACTTAAAGACGCAGAGGTAGACGACTTGTCTTTAGAGACAACTACTTGCTCTCTATTCCGAAGGTAAGAGCTAATCAATTTAGAGGAGGTTTCAGAATAACCAAAAATATGTTTAAGCTTTTTAAAAAGAATATCATGGTCCACTGACTCAAAAGCTTTAGAGTGGTCCAATAAAGTCAAAAAAGCAATATTACCACTGTCAACGATATAACGAAGATCTTCCGATACATCAATTAAAGTAGTGATACACCCTCTTTTCCTGCGAAAACCAGATTGCTTAGATGATAAAAAATTATTATTGGATATATGTTCATTCATTTGTTTGCTCATAATTTTTTCGAAAACTTTCGAAAGAAAAGGAAGTACGGAAATTGGCATGTATTCATTATTAGATTTCGGCAAGGGAATTACTTTTGCCCATTTCCACAAATCAGGGAAAATAGATTTTGTAAAAATAGTTTAAAAATATGAGTGATATAGGGTAAAACCTGTGGTAAAATAGCTTTAATATATATTGGATTCATACCGTCTAGACCAATAGATTTTGACTTTATGGAAAGAAAAGCTTCCAGAACATCCTCCTGGTTAACGCAGGAAAAACGAAATAAAGAATCCAGATTGCAATCTGGTAGATTTGCCTAAGAGTCAGAACGAAGAGGAGTTGAGTCATTTGAAGTTAATTGTCTATTCAATTCATTTAATTCAAAAGTGGAAAGATTTACCGATTCACTTTCATCTTTATAACCAATTTTCTTTATCTCTTTCCACATATTTTTAGTATCCATAGCCTCTGAAAATACACGACTATAATAGCGTTGCTTATCTAACTTTACTTCCCTAGTAACAGATCTACATAGTGATTTAAAAATTTCATTTGACTGTGTAGTTTTATATCTTTTCCACTTATCGTAAGCAGAATTTCTTTTAACTATTAAATCACAAATATTTTGATTAAACCAAGGCTTAGTAGAAGATTTAACAGTTTTCTTTCTAACCGGTACGTATTTGTCGTATAGGTATGTGGTAGCTTCATAAAAAAAGGATATCTGTTGGTTTAAATCAGGATTACTGTAGATACTGGTCCAATTGATTATATTAATTTCATTTAAAAGAGCATCATAGTTAATATTCTTGTAATCCCGGAAAGTAATATGCTGTGGTTTTTCATGTTTAAAATAAGGAAGGTTAAAGGTCATATAAATGACGTCATGTTTTGAGAAATTAGGAGAAGAAAACTGGTCATGCAAAAGAACTTTTCTAATATCTGAGACAAAGAACACGTCAATAAGGGTACTACCCATTGAAGTGAAGTGAGTGGGGATAGTAGCGTTTACAGCTAGAAGCCCAATCGGTTGGAAAACTGAAATTAGATCAGAATCAATGAGCAAATTTCCATTTAGGTCTCCAGAAATAATAATATCACTATAAGATAAACAATTTTCATCTAACATATTAACAACCGGAGAAATATCTAGTGAATCATTAGGCCTATATAAAACTCCTATGAGACATTTGCTTACGTCACAAGGAAGTTCAATAAATACAAAATCATATTCTTCATCGATAGATTTGCAAACAAATCGAGAACGTAATTATTTCTTGACATTCCTATCAGCTCGAAATAAATCATAGTCGTCTATTTTGACCTGAAAGTTTTTTATCTTATTCGGATTGAACCATGTTTCAGATATACAAATTACATCAATTCCTGAGTTTTCAAAAATGTATCGAAATTCATCAAATTTACAAAAAAGACTTTGAGCATTTAAGTGACAAATTTTTAAACCTTCCTTTTGTTTACCAATTATACGAATCATAGAATGAGTGTTGTATTTGGAACTCAACCGAATATTAGAAGAAGTCATAATAAAGTATTAAGCAAATATCAACATCAAATAAGAAATACTCAAAAAATAAAAAGGAAAGATATAAAAAAAAATACAAAAATAAAAATAGGTTATGGAAATAATTACGACAGTTTTAAATTTTAAAATATTACTGGCGAAACCCTTCTACTACAGAAACTGGAAAGTTGTCACGTGCGTTTTTCGATGTTTCGATATTTTCCAGAAAATGCACATTCTCCACATAAAACGCGCTATCGGACTTAGAGCGTTTGGCATAAATACGGCCACGGCGAGTGTAAACTGATGAGAGTAGTTTTTTCCGTTTTAAGTTAATTGCTTCCTTAAGAAGATTGTGGTTAAATCTGGTTAGCGCTTCATTTATATAGAATGGTTCATTAGAATCAAAACCAACATGACAAAGGCGCAGAAGGTCTTCAGAGTTACGACGAAAAACAGCAGCTTGCTTCAAAATATATATTTATATTTTTCTCCTGAGCTGATGACAATTTTATGGCAATAGTAGGATCAACAACGTTATCATTTTTACTATTGTTTCGAGAATTTTGAAGACGAGTTATTTTACTTATATTCGGAGCAGTTGCATTAATGGTCTCATAAATATTCATAAATGTAGTCTGTAAGTTTTCATTTTCATAGTATGGAATGCCGTGAATTCGTATCTCATTAGCGACTTTAGTATTTTCTTGCTTGTCCAAAGATCGCTTTAAGGTATCAATTTCATTTTTAAGGTCAACAATTTGCGGAATAATTTGTTATAGCTTGCTGACCCTGTCGGACACAGAATATATATTTTCCTCAATGATGACAATTTTAGTTAATATACGCTCCTCAGACTCCTTTATTTTAAATGCAATGTTATTAGATACGTCAATTGACATTCTGGAAAAACGTTCTTCCATTAATAGCATAAGTTGGGAATCAGGATTCATTTTATGCCAAATTATAAGAACAATTTAGTCACTAAATACCGTGTCGATAAAATATTATTCTGAGCCTTTTAAAAATACGGTTTGGGTATTAACAAAATGCGAAAATCTGGCAGCACCGTGTGTGGTGAATATAAAAACAGCTGGTATTCTTTTTATGTTTAATGGTATATATAATATTTTGTGGTTTTCCAAACAATTGAGTGGTTTGCGAACCAAAATTCCAATAAATATAAATAAATTTAATGGAAAGTGACTTACTTTATTATTATAAAAAGTAAATAAAACACCATTAATGATACTGTGCAAACTTCAATACACTACACACTCCCGCTGGTTGATAACAAACAAGATGATGTGAAACAAGTCGTTGTAAGTTATACTTTTATTTAATAACTAGATGTAACCCGGTGCGCTTCGCTACACCCTCCCCCTCCCCACCCCTTCCGAATTGTTACGAAAAGGCTCACGCAAGTCCCAAGGCTCTCACTAACACAGTAATTCAGATATATCACATTTAATATTAAGTTTGTATAGGGGTACCATGCGCATTTGTCCAATCCCGCCCATTTTTTTGTCTGACTACTCACGTTAATAATAGATGACCTAAGATAAATTTTCAAAGCTCTATCTATCATAGTACTTTATATATATGATATTAAAAATTTACTTTGAATGGGAGGTGCCACGCCCACTAAAAATATTAAAAAAAATACAGCCTGTAGCACTTCCGATATCCGCAGTAAGAATCAGTGAAAATTTCAGGAAGATCAGATAAGTCGTTACGGAGATTACCTCCTACAAACAAACAAACACATTACCTCTTTAATTCTTTTTTTTTTTGAATATGTTTTTTGTTTTCGCGATTTTTGATTTTGACAATATATTTTCCACGACAAATCACATTGATAACTAATGTACTTGTCAAAAGACTGTAGCTTTCGTAGTACATCATATTTTTGATATAGGAGGTGCCACGCCCACTTATCCCATCCCGCCCAATTTTTATTGGACTACTCATATTAATATCTGAGGGACTCGTGCAAAATGTCGAGCCTTTCCCAGTTATATGATATTAGATATCTACTTTGCATGGGCGGTGCTACGCCCACTGCTTCTATCATGCCCATTTTTTTGTTCGACTAATCACACAAAGAACCTATGGGGTCACGCAAAGCCACAAAGCTCTCTCTTTTACAGTACTCCAAATATTTGACATTTAATAGTTACTTTGCACTTTCACACCATTGGTGTGAACCCGCCAATTTTTTGTCTGACTACTCATACTAAGATCTGATGGTGTCGTGCAAAGTGCCAAAGCTTCCCTCTTTTAGTACACCAGTTATATGATATCATATATTTACTTTGTACGGGCGGTGCCACGCCCACTGCTCCGATCACGCCCATTTTTGTCTAACTAATCATATGAATAACTTATGGGTTCACACAAAGTCCCAAGACTCTCACTATAACAGTACTCCAGATATATGGCATTTTATATTTTATTTGTATGGCAGGTGCCACGCCTATTGGTCCAATAGTGCCCATTTTTTGTCCGACTGCTCACATTAATAATAGGTGCCATCAGACAAATTTTAAAAGCTCTGTCTATCATAGTCCTCGAGATATATAACATTGAATTATTACTTGTATGGGAGGTACCACGCCCACTTCTCCGATCCGGCCCATTTCCGGCGCGGCTACTAATATTAACAATAGGTGACCTCACACAAATTTGCAAAGCTCTCCCTGTCATGGTACTCAATATATGTATATGATATTAAAAATTTACTTTGTGTGGGAGGTGCCACGCCCACTAAAAATATTAAAAAAAATTATAGCCTATAGCACTTCCCATATCCGCAGTAAGACTCTGTGAAAATTTCAGGAAGATCAGATGGCTAGTTACGGAGATTACCCCCTACAAACAAACAAACAAACAAACAAACAAACAAACACACATTACCTCTTTATTATATTAGTGTAGATTATATTATATTATATTATATTATATTATATTATATTATATTATATTATATTATATTATATTATATTATATTATATTATATTATATTATATTATATTATATTATATTATATTATATTATATTATATTATATTATATTATATTATATTATATTATATTATATTATATTATATTATATTATATTATATTATATTATATTATATTATATTATATTATATTATATTATATTATATTATATTATATTATATTATATTATATTATATTATATTATATTATATTATATTATATTATATTATATTATATTATATTATATTATATTATATTATATTATATTATATTATATTATATTATATTATATTATATTATATTATATTATATTATATTATATTATATTATATTATATTATATTATATTATATTATATTATATTATATTATATTATATTATATTATATTATATTATATTATATTATATTATATTATATTATATTATATTATATTATATTATATTATATTATATTATATTATATTATATTATATTATATTATATTATATTATATTATATTATATTATATTATATTATATTATATTATATTATATTATATTATATTATATTATATTATATTATATTATATTATATTATATTATATTATATTATATTATATTATATTATATTATATTATATTATATTATATTATATTATATTATATTATATTATATTATATTATATTATATTATATTATATTATATTATATTATATTATATTATATTATATTATATTATATTATATTATATTATATTATATTATATTATATTATATTATATTATATTATATTATATTATATTATATTATATTATATTATATTATATTATATTATATTATATTATATTATATTATATTATATTATATTATATTATATTATATTATATTATATTATATTATATTATATTATATTATATTATATTATATTATATTATATTATATTATATTATATTATATTATATTATATTATATTATATTATATTATATTATATTATATTATATTATATTATATTATATTATATTATATTATATTATATTATATTATATTATATTATATTATATTATATTATATTATATTATATTATATTATATTATATTATATTATATTATATTATATTATATTATATTATATTATATTATATTATATTATATTATATTATATTATATTATATTATATTATATTATATTATATTATATTATATTATATTATATTATATTATATTATATTATATTATATTATATTATATTATATTATATTATATTATATTATATTATATTATATTATATTATATTATATTATATTATATTATATTATATTATATTATATTATATTATATTATATTATATTATATTATATTATATTATATTATATTATATTATATTATATTATATTATATTATATTATATTATATTATATTATATTATATTATATTATATTATATTATATTATATTATATTATATTATATTATATTATATTATATTATATTATATTATATTATATTATATTATATTATATTATATTATATTATATTATATTATATTATATTATATTATATTATATTATATTATATTATATTATATTATATTATATTATATTATATTATATTATATTATATTATATTATATTATATTATATTATATTATATTATATTATATTATATTATATTATATTATATTATATTATATTATATTATATTATATTATATTATATTATATTATATTATATTATATTATATTATATTATATTATATTATATTATATTATATTATATTATATTATATTATATTATATTATATTATATTATATTATATTATATTATATTATATTATATTATATTATATTATATTATATTATATTATATTATATTATATTATATTATATTATATTATATTATATTATATTATATTATATTATATTATATTATATTATATTATATTATATTATATTATATTATATTATATTATATTATATTATATTATATTATATTATATTATATTATATTATATTATATTATATTATATTATATTATATTATATTATATTATATTATATTATATTATATTATATTATATTATATTATATTATATTATATTATATTATATTATATTATATTATATTATATTATATTATATTATATTATATTATATTATATTATATTATATTATATTATATTATATTATATTATATTATATTATATTATATTATATTATATTATATTATATTATATTATATTATATTATATTATATTATATTATATTATATTATATTATATTATATTATATTATATTATATTATATTATATTATATTATATTATATTATATTATATTATATTATATTATATTATATTATATTATATTATATTATATTATATTATATTATATTATATTATATTATATTATATTATATTATATTATATTATATTATATTATATTATATTATATTATATTATATTATATTATATTATATTATATTATATTATATTATATTATATTATATTATATTATATTATATTATATTATATTATATTATATTATATTATATTATATTATATTATATTATATTATATTATATTATATTATATTATATTATATTATATTATATTATATTATATTATATTATATTATATTATATTATATTATATTATATTATATTATATTATATTATATTATATTATATTATATTATATTATATTATATTATATTATATTATATTATATTATATTATATTATATTATATTATATTATATTATATTATATTATATTATATTATATTATATTATATTATATTATATTATATTATATTATATTATATTATATTATATTATATTATATTATATTATATTATATTATATTATATTATATTATATTATATTATATTATATTATATTATATTATATTATATTATATTATATTATATTATATTATATTATATTATATTATATTATATTATATTATATTATATTATATTATATTATATTATATTATATTATATTATATTATATTATATTATATTATATTATATTATATTATATTATATTATATTATATTATATTATATTATATTATATTATATTATATTATATTATATTATATTATATTATATTATATTATATTATATTATATTATATTATATTATATTATATTATATTATATTATATTATATTATATTATATTATATTATATTATATTATATTATATTATATTATATTATATTATATTATATTATATTATATTATATTATATTATATTATATTATATTATATTATATTATATTATATTATATTATATTATACTAGATGTAACCCGGTGCGCTTCGCTACACCCTCCCCCTCCCCCCCCCTTCCGAATTGTTACGAAAAGGCTCACGCAAGTCCCAAGGCTCTCACTAACACAGTAATTCAGATATATCACATTTAATATTAAGTTTGTATAGGGGTACCATGCGCATTTGTCCAATCCCGCCCATTTTTTTGTCTGACTACTCACGTTAATAATAGATGACCTAAGATAAATTTTCAAAGCTCTCTCTATCATAGTACTTTATATATATGATATTAAAAATTTACTTTGAATGGGAGGTGCCACGCCCACTAAAAATATTAAAAAAAATACAGCCTGTAGCACTTCCGATATCCGCAGTAAGAATCAGTGAAAATTTCAGGAAGATCAGATAAGTCGTTACGGAGATTACCTCCTACAAACAAACAAACACATTACCTCTTTAATTCTTTTTTTTTTTGAATATGTTTTTTGTTTTCGCGATTTTTGATTTTGACAATATATTTTCCACGACAAATCACATTGATAACTAATGTACTTGTCAAAAGACTGTAGCTTTCGTAGTACATCATATTTTTGATATAGGAGGTGCCACGCCCACTTATCCCATCCCGCCCAATTTTTATTGGACTACTCATATTAATATCTGAGGGACTCGTGCAAAATGTCGAGCCTTTCCCAGTTATATGATATTAGATATCTACTTTGCATGGGCGGTGCTACGCCCACTGCTTCTATCATGCCCATTTTTTTGTTCGACTAATCACACAAAGAACCTATGGGGTCACGCAAAGCCACAAAGCTCTCTCTTTTACAGTACTCCAAATATTTGACATTTAATAGTTACTTTGCATGGGGAGCTCCACGCCCATTGGTGTGAACCCGCCAATTTTTTGTCTGACTACTCATACTAAGATCTGATGGTGTCGTGCAAAGTGCCAAAGCTTCCCTCTTTTAGTACACCAGTTATATGATATCATATATTTACTTTGTACGGGCGGTGCCACGCCCACTGCTCCGATCACGCCCATTTTTTGTCTAACTAATCATATGAATAACTTATGGGTTCACACAAAGTCCCAAGACTCTCACTATAACAGTACTCCAGATATATGGCATTCTATATTTTATTTGTATGGCAGGTGCCACGCCTATTGGTCCAATAGCGCCCATTTTTTGTCCGACTGCTCACATTAATAATAGGTGCCATCAGACAAATTTTAAAAGCTCTCTCTATCATAGTACTCGAGATATATAACATTGAATTATTACTTGTATGGGAGGTACCACGCCCACTTCTCCGATCCGGCCCATTTCCGGCGCGGCTACTAATATTAACAATAGGTGACCTCACACAAATTTGCAAAGCTCTCCCTGTCATGGTACTCAATATATGTATATGATATTAAAAATTTACTTTGTGTGGGAGGTGCCACGCCCACTAAAAATATTAAAAAAATTATAGCCTATAGCACTTCCCATATCCGCAGTAAGACTTTGTGAAAATTTCAGGAAGATCAGATGGCTAGTTACGGAGATTACCCCCTACAAACAAACAAACAAACAAACAAACAAACAAACAAACAAACAAACACACATTACCTCTTTATTATATTAGTATAGATTAATTATAACAAAGAGCGATACAAAAGATCCGTGTTTATCACTATAGGGTTGCCAAACTTTTTTATTTTTTCCTGCCGTTTTTGAACTTAGGGTATTAGTTAGTTAGTCTTTTATTTATTTTTTTTTAAAATAGAGACCTTGAAAGCACATTTAGAAAAATTCTAAAACACATAAGAAATAATCAGCATTTAACGTACAAAAAGCCCAATATATTCGAAGTCATAAGCCCATCTGACTTCAGGCGATACCAGATACTCGAGATGACTTCAGACCATTGTTTATTGAAACATGGCAAAAAGAAAATAGAGAAAATATTAATAAATGATTTATTTGTTAAAGGAAAAATTGACTTCGGACAATTATTCCCCAGGTTAGAATCACTAACCGGCAAATATAAAATCAATAAAATACGAATGGCACCTAATGAGAAAATTTTCGAATTTGACTCAAGACAAGATTTTAAGGCCAAGGGCAATATATTTTTAGATAAATTAAGAGTAGCGCTACTCCCAAAGGTGACCCCCGCTGAACAAAAAGGATGAAACAAATAAGGTATTGAAGCAATATCATGACGACCCCATACAAGGAGGTCATTCAGGCATAACAAGGACAATTGGAAAAATTAGACGATATTTCTACTGGCCGAAAATGATCAAGTCGGTATCAGATTACATAAGATCTTGTAGAAAATGGCAGGAATCTAAAACCACTAGACATACGAAAATACCAATGACTATTACGGATACTCCGATCGATGCTTTAGATAAGGTCTTGGTAGATATAATTGGAACACTCCCAAGGACGGAAGATGGTTTTGAATACGCAGTCACCATAATATGTGACATGACAAAATATCTGGTAACAGTGCCAGTACGCGATAAAAGCGCGAAAACGGTATCCAAGGCTATATTTTATTCATTTATCTTGGCTTATGGCCTTATGAGGACGCTCATTACGGACATGGGTACAGAATACAAGAACAGTATTTTGAATGAAATATGCAAATATATGAACATTAGGAAGGTAAGTTCTACGGCACACCACCATCAAACGCTCGGAACGGTAGAAAGAAGCCGTAGAACTTTCAACGTATATGTACGTTCCTACATATCAGTTGAAAGGGATGATTGGGACGAATGGCTAAAGTACTTCACGTACTGTTTTAACACAACATCTTCAGAGGCCCATGGATACTGCCCATTTGAATTAGTTTTCGGAAGAATCCCATATGGATTCAATAAACTTAACAATACAGATAGAATAGATCCTATATATAATATAGAAGACTACAGTAAGGAAATAAAATATAGGCTAGAAGTAGCACGTAAGAGAGCTAGGGATAAACTAATTAGGAATAAGGAATACAATAAGAATTATTATGATAGAAATATAAAGGAATTAGATATAAAAATAGGAGATAAGGTATTACTTAGAAGGGAAACGGGACATAAACTAGAAATCAAATATATAGGTCCTTATATAGTGGAAAGTTTAGAAAATAATGGAAATATAGTAATAAGATCACAAAAAGACAACAAAAAACAATTAGTACACAGAAGTAGACTAAAATATATTACTTAAGGTAAAATTTGTACAACTATGAAAAATTTATTAAATTAAAGAAATTCAATAATTCCTCACTACCTCCAGATTTAATCTCATTAAACACAATATAGATAATATAAATTTTATTTTTTTAAAGAAAATCTCCAAATAATTAATAAAATTATATATAAATATACATATATCGTAATTACTAAATTATTATAAAGACAATTAAGAAAATTTTAAATAACAAATAATAAATAAATTTAAATTAATTTTTGATTGTATTAACTTGAATTTATTAAACAGAACGACAAGATCATTCTAATTAAAAAGGGAGTTGGCATAGCCATCCCATTGAAAAATAATTACATCATTTATTTGTAATTTTGAAATATAATCATTTATTTGTAGTTTAATAATTTTAAATATATTTTAATTAAATAATTTTAAAATATAATATAATAAATAATCATTAAAAGGGAGGTGGCCTAACCATCCCATTGAAAAATAATTACATCATTTATTTGTAATTTTGAAATATAATCATTTATTTGTAGTTTAAATAATTTTAAATATATTTTAATTAAATAATCTTAAAATATATTATAGTAAATAAGCATTAAAATAATTTTAATTTTACTACGTTAATTTAAAATTTCAAATACAATAATGTTTACTAAACTACATATAATTAAATTTCACTTGAAAACCAATAATGTTAATTAAATAATCCTATTGTAATTATTTTACTACATAAAATTAAGCACAAAAATAAAAATATTAATTTCTAAAGGAACCTGGCATGTCAATAATCCTATACTAGATTATTTAGTTTTAATGTTAATGTAAATATCATATAAATTTACATGATTAAGATACATATAAAAATGTTAACTCTTGAATGTATTAAGTGCAGAAATCCAGAAAATATGACAACTAGTTTTATGACAAGATCATTCAAATTAAAAAGGGAGGTGTAGCATAATTGCATTCATAAAGTGGACGATAACTTTATTTGATCACTAATAAATGTTGTTGTCCAAAATATGTGCAACTACGAACATTTGCTGACACGGTACTCTACATTGAAGTTCAATGTCCATGCGCTGTGCATTGAACTATTCATGTATATACAATTGTCGATATAGCAATGACGACTCATGCCATACCACGCAATTGTTGTTGTGTGTTCTCTTGATTTCTGCTGTGTTATGAATTTGGAGTATAACACACGGAAATCATATGTATGTCATCATGTACATTTGTATTCATGTTTTGTCATATATTTTAAAGTATATTAAAGAATATAAATTGAATATAAACAAGTAAGAGTGTTAAATTCGGCTATACCGAATCTTTGATACCCTCCACCTAGGTTTTCTTGCACTATTTGTAACAAATTTAGATAAAATATTTGAAAATGTAAACAATTTGATCAATTTAGTAATTTATTACAACAAATACTCTGAATTTTCAGCATTTACGTTTAACAATTTTAAAGTCAATAGAAGATAGTAAACAAAATATGTTTTTAAATTTCGGATCTTTTTCGGAATACTTAACCATTTTTTGAAAATTTTTTTTTAACAACTTAATCTATCTATACTAATATAATAAAGAGGTAATGTGTGTTTGTTTGTTTGTTTGTTTGTTTGTTTGTTTGTAGGGGGTAATCTCCGTAACTAGCCATCTGATCTTCCTGAAATTTTCACAGAGTCTTACTGCGGATATGGGAAGTGCTATAGGCTATAATTTTTTTTAATATTTTTAGTGGGCGTGGCACCTCCCACACAAAGTAAATTTTTAATATCATATACATATATTGAGTACCATGACAGGGAGAGCTTTGCAAATTTGTGTGAGGTCACCTATTGTTAATATTAGTAGCCGCGCCGGAAATGGGCCGGATCGGAGAAGTGGGCGTGGTACCTCCCATACAAGTAATAATTCAATGTTATATATCTCGAGTACTATGATAGAGAGAGCTTTTAAAATTTGTCTGATGGCACCTATTATTAATGTGAGCAGTCGGACAAAAAATGGGCACTATTGGACCAATAGGCGTGGCACCTGCCATACAAATAAAATATAAAATGCCATATATCTGGAGTACTGTTATAGTGAGAGTCTTGGGACTTTGTGTGAACCCATAAGTTATTCATATGATTAGTTAGACAAAAAATGGGCGTGATCGGAGCAGTGGGCGTGGCACCGCCCGTACAAAGTAAATATATGATATCATATAACTGGTGTACTAAAAGAGGGAAGCTTTGGCACTTTGCACGACACCATCAGATCTTAGTATGAGTAGTCAGACAAAAAATTGGCGGGTTCACACCAATGGGCGTGGAGCTCCCCATGCAAAGTAACTATTAAATGTCAAATAATTGGAGTACTGTAAAAGAGAGAGCTTTGTGGCTTTGCGTGACCCCATAGGTTCTTTGTGTGATTAGTCGAACAAAAAAATGGGCGTGATAGAAGCAGTGGGCGTAGCACCGCCCATGCAAAGTAGATATCTAATATCATATAACTGGGAAAGGCTCGACATTTTGCACGAGTCCCTTAGATATTAATATGAGTAGTCCAATAAAAATTGGGCGGGATGGGATAAGTGGGCGTGGCACCTCCTATATCAAAAATATGATGTACTACGAAAGCTACAATCTTTTGACAAGTACATTAGTTATCAATGTGATTTGTCGTGGAAAATATATTGTCAAAATCAAAAATCGCGAAAACAAAAAACATATTCAAAAAAAAAAAGAATTAAAGAGGTAATGTGTTTGTTTGTTTGTAGGAGGTAATCTCCGTAACGACTTATCTGATCTTCCTGAAATTTTCACTGATTCTTACTGCGGATATCGGAAGTGCTACAGGCTGTATTTTTTTAATATTTTTAATATAAAGTACTATGATAGAGAGAGCTTTGAAAATTTATCTTAGGTCATCTATTATTAACGTGAGTAGTCAGACAAAAAAATGGGCGGGATTGGACAAATGCGCATGGTACCCCTATACAAACTTAATATTAAATGTGATATATCTGAATTACTGTGTTAGTGAGAGCCTTGGGACTTGCGTGAGCCTTTTCGTAACAATTCGGAAGGGGGGGAGGGGGAGGGTGTAGCGAAGCGCACCGGGTTACATCTAGTATTATATATATTTCAAGTTTAAACTTTAAAATTAAAAATATCTATCTTTTTTAAATCTGGTAATAACTCTATAATATGGAGAAAGTAAATACGTGGCTTCTTTAATAAGAATGACAAGTAAAAAACACTTTTGTGCAGTTTACTTGTGTTGTGCATTTTTTTAATACATACATAAGTACGCCATCTTTGTAGATCTCTTCGATATATTAAGTAAGTTTGTAAATAAAAAGAATATTAAAATATTATAAATGTAAACATAATTGATTTTAGAAAAATGTCCGATTCGTTTTTCGATGATGCTGAAAACACATCAAAGAAATACAGAAAACAAAGGTTTTACTCAAGTTGTTGAGAGACGAGAAGCTAATGGGATGGAACAGCTCAAAGATGACGACTTTAAATACAGATGCAAGGCTTGTGAAAAATATTAAATTGCGATAAATCAGATCTAAGTATACATGCTAATAACCAATGTCTTAATAAAATATCTTTTAAAACCAACTACCAAAATTCTGTTTACGTTATAAGATCCTATTTGCAAGCCATTTTAGTTAATTGTGTAAATTTTAAATGCACATCCAGCCATATAAAAGATGAATTATACAGAATAGTAAAAATATTTTTTTTATAATATCTGTTGGTTTTTTATGTTGTTTTTATGTAATTCTAATGATATTCTTATCTTTTTTTTATGATATTTTTTTCGTTTTTATGTTATTTTTGCATTATTGAAATTGAAAATAAACAAATTAAAAATATTTTTTTTTTTGAAAAGAGTAGTGTAGGGAAAAATGTAGAGAGAAAAAAGTGGGTGTAGGGAAGAAAAGGGATTTTTTTTCATTAGCGTAGAGATTTCTGTAAAAATCTCCTGGCATCACTGGTACCTATTAAAAAACAATTTAAGATTTCACAAAACAATGCGACGTATATCTGCTTTGTTCAAAAGCTTTCATAAGACTAAATGAAATTGTTACTTATGCATGAAACATATAGACGACAGAGGCTACACAAACACACGGATACAAATGCTGCTGGCTGCAATTGTAGTCGTGTAGTCAACTACTTAATTCTTTTGAAAACGACAGCAAACATATAACAACAATATAAACAGCTCTTTTTATATAAAATCATTTTTATTTAAGTAGTGCCAATTATATTTTTTTTACTTTATTAAAATAGAAAAACATGTATGATTCTATATAAAATTGTCTTAAATATATTACTTATTTATAACGCATTATTATAACGTAAAAATAAATAAATAAATTTACTTATTAATAGAATTATTATAGCATTTCATTTTGCGATTAATTTTTTCAACAAAATAAAATATTTCATAGCTCTAATATCTTTTACATATTTTGTTATATTGTCAACACTATTTTTATTTTGTAGCCAACAAAGATAGAAATTAGCCTAAGTTGACTACAGCAGCAAAAGTGGTCATGTAGTCGTGTAGCTGTGTTGGTGTCAAAATAATCGTTTTCATATAAACGTGTGTATTTTATTTTTGACAGGCTGTATTAAATAAATAAATTTACTTATAAATAGAATTATTATAGCATTTCATTTTGCGATTAATTTTTTCAACAAAATAAAATATTTCATAGCACTAATATCTTTTACACACTTTGTTATATTGTCAACACTATTTTTATTTTGTAGCCAACAAAGATAGAAATTAGCCTAAGTTGACTACAGCAGCAAAAGTGGTCATGTAGTCGTGTAGCTGTGTTAGTGTTAATATAATCGTTTTCTATAAACGTGTGTATTTTATTTTTGACAGGCTGTAGTCGTGTAGCCGCTGTCGTCTATGCGTTTCATGAAGAGATCGGCTTACTGGTGCCATTATGTATACGTGTGTGTAAACAAAAATATACGATATCCCAGTAATCATTTCGAAGATTGTTTTAACAAAAATCATCTTACTGTGTCTTCTTCGAGCACTTTTGATGATTAAAAACTGATTAATCACATGCGGTATTAGAAAAAGACTAAGAAATGATTTTTGCTTACGCTTAAAAAGTGATTTATAGAAAAATGACATTAAATATGACTCAAAAATAAGTCGAAATTAATCAGAAAATTGGATAAAAAAGGTTCTCAAAAAGAGTCGGGGGAAGGTAATATTTCCTCCCAACAAAAGAATATTTTGTGATCAGCAAAAGAGCGCATTTATGACTGTTTTAATAGCACAGAGGAGTTAAAAGAGACTCCACATGATCACTTATTGCATAAAAAGTTTACTGGGATTTTATTCACTATCTGTAGAAACAGTTTTTTAAGTAAAACAAATCTGCACACAATTTCAATTCTATTTCGTTTACAATGATACGATCACTTTGTTTCAGTGGTGTTCAAAAATAAAAATGTAATTGTGTTGGTGAGAAAATGAGAATTGCACTGTAAGAAATGTTCAATGGGTTAATAGCAGTGTTAGTCTCTGTATGAATTTATTTTTTTATTGAAAATATGAAACTGTCAATGTTATGTGAAACTGTTTTAAAGAAATAAAAATTAAAAATAAAATTTTTGACAGGAAATAAATAAATACATATATACATTAGGCTGGCTATTTTTCATTCTATGAAAAACAATAAGTTGTAGATTTTTCAATCAATATTAATGATTTCATTGTATTTACATATTAAAATATCTGTAATATGTTATCCTGTAAAAAAAAAAAAAAAAGGAAAAAAATACATTCAATGAATGAATGAACGATCACTCAAATTTTTAAAATCATTTCAACTTTTATAATAAACACATACGTTTTTTTTTAATAATTCTATTAAAGACTTTTATAGATCTTATAAATTTTTCAATATTTATTCTTTCGCGACAATTGCGTATTAGTGCGTATTAGTGAAACTTAATCCGTTACGTTGTTTAGAACAAATAAATTTTAAATCGAAAAAAAAATGTTCACAATTTTTATTTGTTGATCTTGGTTTCAAATTTGATCAACGATTCTTTTAATTTTTCAACAAAAAATTTTTTTTTTAATCAAACAGCTTTTCTTTAAAATTATTTTCTTTACATGTTGTTTTATAACAAATTACCAAATACGTTTATACTCATAAAATATTTTTAGTATATTACTATGAATTTTTTCGGTGCATTCAAAAAAAATCAGCATAAATTCGCACACGTCTTCATTCGTCGCTGCTTCAGTGACGACTAAATGCAAGAGCGTAAGAATACATATGAGTTGAGCATGAACAATTGTTCTATGAAATGAACAGCAATGCTTTGTTTACTAGCTAGTAGTAAAACAAGAAAATAGTATTAATAATACAGCGTAATGATGAATTGTACTTCTCAATTAGTTTATTTTTAATGTGCCATAAGAAGTTCGGTTTGTGCTAAGAAATGAATGAATACATGTTTCCCAGGGCGAAGCTTAATCATTACAGTTTGATTGAGTTGAGCTCCGCGACTATTCATAATGTGAATAGCTCGTGTCTAAAATTTTTGGTACTTGGGAATGGCATTTGTGTTAAGAAAAGCATAAATGCATGTTTCCCAGGGCAAGGCTCGATCATTGCACATTGATTGAGCTGAGCTCCGCGGTTATTCTTAATGCGGAATAACTCGTGCATTAAATTCTCGGTAGTCCGGGAATGGCGTTTGCCTGCGCCAAACACTAAATAATAAATTTTAAAAATGATTATAATTAAATGTTATTGACATCTATATTATTTATTATCATCTGAGAAAAAAAATTTTTTTTAAACACTAATTTTTTACAGGGTAGAATTTTATGGTTTCACTACTACTTTTGAATGCAAGTATGTACTAAAAGTAGAACCCTTAAAATCATACTATTTTTTGCAACCCTAAAAATTGTAGTATTTTGTATAAATAAAATAATTTATATTTATATTATTTTTAATATGCGCTTCTTATCGATATACATATACAGAATATATGAATGTTATTTATAGTATTTTGATATTTGCAACAGTAGTATGTATGCATCAATTTGTAATATTTTGTGATCTTATAAAAATCGCAGAATATTGATATTGATTTTATATAGTTCATTTTATTAATTAACTAACTTAAATATTACACCATAAAATGTTGATATTGGTGAATTTGTATATTATTACCACAACGACCATAAAAACAACAAGTACAGCTGTGACAAAATACAAAATTTTGAAAAACAATATAGGAAAATATCATATTTTTTTTAACTTTTCAGTGATTTCTCGGCACATATGAAACCTATTGTCACGATTTAAAAAACAGAAACCTTCTCATGATGTTGGTGTATCATTCTCACTAACAACAAGCGCCCTAGCTGTCCTATTGAGAACGTTATCGTGACAAGAACAACATAGTCAAATCATATTTTTTCAAGACTTTTTTTACTCCATCGTTCAATTCTCGGGACCAGATAAACCGATTTGGACGATTTTAAATAGCAAACTTTTCAGGATGTTAAAGAATCATTTTTTGTATCAACAGGCAACTAGTGTCCCGATTGAAGCCGTCATCGTGATTTCCACAGACGGACAGACGGACAGCCGGACAGACGGACAGACGGACAGACGGACATCGCTCTATCAACTCCGCTTGTTATAAGGATCACAAATATATATATTTTATGGGGTCCAGATTTTTTTTTCTAATTATTACAAACGGAATGACAAACTTCTATATACCCTCTGCACACTGGAGTGGAGGGTATAAAAAGGCATTGACAATAAAGAATAATAATCGTGATTATAACGTCAAACAAGAAGCTCCCTTATAATTTGTTAATTTATAATTAATTAAACAGACAAAATATACTTTGATTCAACACCATATATAATTAAACATATAAAATCCTTTATTATAATAAAAAAAAATCGCCAATGTGAAAGAAAAAATTAAAACGAAAAATAGAAAATGAAAAATGAAAACTGGAAAAGGGAAAATAGAAAAAGAAAAATGGAGAATGGAAAATGAAAAGTGAAAACTGGAGAATGAAAAATGGAAATGAAGTATGTAAAATGGAAAATAGAAACGGAAAAATGGAGAATGAAAATGGAAAATGAAAAATGGAAAATGAAAAATGTAAAACGGAAAATGGAAAATGAAAAATAGAAAATGAAAAATGGAGAGTGGAAAATGAAAAATGGAAAATAAAAAATTAAAACTGAAAATTGAAAAATGGAAAACGAAGAATGGAAAACGGAAAATTAAAAAAGAAAAATTTAAATGGAAAATGAAAAACGGAAAATGGAAAATGACAAATGTAAAATGGAAAATAGAAACTGAAATATGGAAAATGAAAAAGGGAAAATGGAAAATAGCAAATCAAAATTAAAAAATGTAGATTGAGAAATGAAAAATGGAGAATGGATAAAAGGGAAAAATGAAACATCGAAAACGGAAAATTAAAAAAAAATTGATATGAAAAATGGAAAATGGAAAACGAAAAATGGAAAATAGAAAATGGAGAATGGGAAATGAAATATGGAAAAAGAAAAATGGAAAATGGAAAATTAAAAATGAAAAATGGAAAATAGAAAATGGAAAATGAAAAATGGAAAATGGAATGAGTTCGATCGCGATCGTGAAGAGCGAAAGACGCATTACGGAAAGCAAAATCGTGGTTAGTGTTACACTACAATTATTTTCAAAATTAAAACTAACCTCTTTCACAAGAGTTAGATTGTTTTTTTTTTTTACATATATTTTGTTATTTAAAACAGCAAAAAAAAAACTAAACACAAGATAATAAAAAAATAATCGCATGAAATGAGTGAGCATCATGCTCAAAACTCAGACAACATTTACAAAAACATTAATATTGAAAACAATAGAAAAAGAAAAAACAACAATATGGATTCGTCCATGCCTAAACATTATAAAAACAATTATTTTGCAGTGCTTGACACTGATGATGATTCACAATGTGATCAAGAACTAATAAAGAAGTTTGAGAAACATGTGAAAGAGAACACAGAAAAATCTAAAAAAGTAAATTCAGCTAATGCAACAATTAATAATGTCCAGAGTGAAAACAAAAACATTGCAACAACAAAAGAAACTAACAATACAGTGGTTAATAATGTAAAAAATAACAAAAAAATACCTCCAATAAATATTATGGACATAGAAACAAAACCATTAATTGAATTCATCAAAAATGCATTAAATATAAATGAATTTAAAATAAAAGAATTTAGAGACAAAAAGTCATTATTTATGAACACTTTAGATGATTTTCTAAAAGTGAAAACTTATTTAGAAAAAACCAAAACTAAATTTTATACCTTTACACCAAAAGTATTAAAAACTAAAACATATTTGTTAAAAGGTCTAGATGAAAACATATCACCAGAAGAAATATTAAATGAACTATCTAAATTCCAAGATGAAGATCTACAATTTATTAAAGTTAGCCAGTTTTCAACTAAAAAATCTACCGAAAGAGGTTACAGTTTACCAATATTTTTAGTTCAAGTTAAACCAAATTGTAATATAAACAAACTTAAAAACATCAAAGCTCTTTTATATCGCTGTGTTAAATGGGAACAAATAAGACGCCCGGAAATTCCCCAATGTCGCAACTGCCAAGGGTTCTTCCATAGTGCCGCAAACTGCTTTCTCCAGCCAAAATGTGTGAAATGTAACATCGCTCATGAAAAAGGTCAATGCCCCACAATCAGTGTACCAGCTGAGGAAAAAGAAAAGATATATTGTGTCGTATGTAACAAATATGGGCATCCTGCTTCATATAAAGGGTGTGAAAAGTACAAAGAACTTCAAGTAAAAATTAGATCTAAGAAAAAAGTTTTATTAGAAAATAGAACAAATAATAACTCATTCATTAACCCCGAAATGAGTTTTGCAAACGTTTTAAGAGGGAATAATAATCCAACTACAAATAATTTAAACGTTAATTCTAATAATTCCTTTTTATTGGAACTGAAAAATATGATGATAAATTTAAATATTCAAATGGCGAATTTACAAAAACAATTACATTTACAAACATCACGAATTGATACTATTTTTTCCATGATAGGTGTATAAACATGGCAAATGCTCAAAATAACACAATATCAAAAAATTTAAAAATAATTCACATCAATGTTAATTCTTTAATATCCATAAGTAGAAGGTACGACCTACAACAATTTCTAAATATACACGTTCCTGATATCGTTCTTCTGAATGAAACGAAACTCAGTGCTAGACATAAACTACAGTTTACAAATTACAAAATGATTAGAAAAGATAGAATAGGTGCAAAACAAGGTGGTGGGACGGCTATACTAATTAAAAACAATTTAAAATTCTATAATTTTTCAAACAATGTAACGAATTCACTTAAGTTCTTAGAAACTTGTATTATCAGATTGCCAATGATGGACAATAAATCCATATATATTGTTTCGGCATATTATCCATCCGGTAATAATGATTGTTATATAAAAACAGAAATACATAAACTCTTTCAATCATTAGATTTCCAAAACTATAATAACTACTATATATTAGCAGGTGATTTAAATTGTAAACATTCAGACTGGGGTAATCCTACTAATAACCCAAAAGGGCATAAACTTAAAGAATGGTTAACAGAAAATGAAATTAATTTCAGATGTAGACTGTATGCTTCAAGTTCCCCGTCATTTCCTCGAACCGGGTCGTATTTAGATGTTTGTATTGCTGATTCTAGATTGCATATTCTTACAAAAAATAATACCTTAAATTGTATTGAGACGATAGATTATGACAGTGATCATAATGCCATACAAATATGTGCTTATTTAAATAATGAACAGAATCCATTTATTTTTATAGAAGAAAGACCCATATCTAAATACAACTTTAAAAAAACAAATTGGAAAAAATTGCAGAATAATATCATTCGCAAAATAGAAAGTGAAACACAAATACCTAATACCAGAAATCTCACAAACACTGAAATTGATTCTCATTTATGTAAATTAAATAATGTAATAATCTCCGCCATAGAAACTATAGTTCCAAAATATCAAAATTTAGAATCATTTTCCAAAATAAATCATCCAACCATAAAGAAGTTACATGCAGAAAAAAGTAAAATTCTTACAATTATAAAAAAACACCATAGACTAGAATATACTCTATCGGAATCTCTAGTTAATTTATTGAAGGTTAAGTTAAAATTGATCAAAAAGCTCATAAATGAAAACTGTACAATACTTCTAAACAAATATGTTCAAGAAAGATTAACCGAACTAGATCCCAAAGATTCGAAACAAATGTTTGAAGGAATAAATAAAAATTTCAAAAAACTTAAACCGTTTAATTTACAAAATTTAAAAATGCCACAAAATTCTGAAGAGATATTAAATAGAGCGGGAATTGACATCGAAAACCTAGAAAAGGATAGCTCAGATAATTGTATAATAAGAGAACAAGAAGAAATGTTAGATACTCTTGGTGCTTATCTTGAGTCTATTCACTCTTATAAACAGATTAATCTGGATAACAATCAACAAGTGCTAGTTAATAATTATTTTAATGGATTCATGGAATTGAAAGAAAATTTCGAAAACAATCAAACGACTATCACAAATTTTAGTATTGAAAAGAAATCAAACAATATAAATGAAAATCAAGCGGAAGAATATTTCATAACAAGGGATAAGATTTATTACATTTTCTCTAACTTAAGAGGCAAATTATCTTCAGGTTTGGATAATGTACCAAATATAGTATTGAAAAACCTTCCCAAAATAATAATTTTTGAATATTGCAATCTTTTCAACAACATGATTAATAATTCATATTTTCCAACCATATGGAAAATGGCAAAAGTAGTGGTACTACCAAAAAAGGACAAAGATTTATCTAATCCAAAAAATCTACGGGCCATTAGTTTACTACCTAACATCAGCAAAGTGTTTGAAATTTGTGTAAATAATAATATAAATAATATTTGTAAAAACTTAAAATTAGTAAGCGAAAAACAATTTGGATTTAAGTATAAACATTCTACAATTAACGCAACACATTTACTTACATCAAATATAACCTGGAATTGGAACAAGAAATTATGTACAGGCGCTTGTCTAATCGATATGGAAAAAGCCTTTGATAAAGTTTGGATCCCTGGGTTAATATTTAAATTAAATGAGTATCAATTTCCACTTTATCAAATAATAATGATTTACAATATGATTAGTAACAAAACATTTAGGTTGTTTCATCAAAAACATAAAAGCAAACAAACATACAAAATAATAAACGGGTTACAACAAGGAACTGTTAACGCACCCATTCTTTTCAACTTATTTATTCATGACTTATTAAATAAAATAGAAAACTGTATTGCATTTGCAGATGATATAATAATATATCATGCCGACAAAACAATAGAAAAAATTAACCAAAATCTTCAAGATTCTTTTGACATTGTTGAGAAGTATACTATTGACTGGAAAATGAAAATTAACACACAAAAATGTGAAACAATTTTATTTAGACCGCCAGTTGACAAATGCAATAGTAACATAAGGAAAAACTGGAAATTGTTTGAAATTAAATCACATCTTCATAATACTACTATAACAAATAAACAAATTGTTAAATATCTAGGTGTTTATTTAGATAAATTTTTATATTTCAATAATCATGTTAATGAAATTTTAACAAAAGCAAGAAACGCATTCTTCAAGTACAAATTATTATTTTACTCAAAGTTTGTAAAGCCTAAGGTCAAAATTATGATGTACCAATCATTAATTAGACCAATCATAACTTATGGATGCCCAATCTGGTTTAACATCTCACCATCTTACATGGAAAAAATACGTGTATTCGAAAGAAAGTGTTTAAGAGCTTGTACATCAATGTTTAGATCGACGCAAAGCAACTATACAAAGTACATATCAAATAAAAAATTGTATAATTCTGCCAATATTATAAGAATCGATAATTTTATTATACATTTAATAAGAAATTACATTTTCAGATGTACATTATGTAGCGAAAACAATTTCATTCTGGCACCCTACTATTCAAATGAAGAATATATATCTGATACCCTGAAAAATGGGTTTGTTCCACCTGAGGCATTTCTATACCTCGATAAGATTAAGAAAATTCAAAATGAAAATGGCATCCCAGTCTTTTATCATAATTTTAGACGGGCTAATATAAAAGCAGTTAATTGCAATCAATTAAATAATGATCTAAGATATGATGTCAGCATAGCTAACAGAGAACAAAACTCAAAAACCAAAAAATTTTGGTGGCTATAAGTATTTATTAATATACCCCTTGTTTTTTTTTTTTTTTATCCTTTAGACCGTTTTTAAGTTACAAAAATATTAAAGTAATGTTTTTAAACAGAATTTTTCCATTACAAAATATCAATAACTTATTCTTCATTTGAAGTAAGGAAACTAGTAATTTGTTTTTAAATAAAAATATATTATTATATTAATAATACTCGAGAGCCCGATTTTGGGACTTTGTATATAGAAAATTATTGTTAACTATTGTTTATTTTAGTTTATGAATTGTTATCCTATTATGAATTAATAAACGTTTTGAAAAAAAAAAAAAAAAAAAAAATGGAAAATGGAATATGAAATATGGAAAATGAAAAATGAAAAAAGGGAAATGAAAAATGGAAAATGAAAAGTGGAAAATGAAAAATTAAAAATAAGAAGTTTAAAATTTTAAATTTAAAATTTGAGTTTAAGAGGCAGGTATCAAAAAATTCGGGACAGCCGAATTTAACACTCTTACTTGTTTAACTTCTTCTTCTTTCTGTTTCCGGTGTAAAAACTTTCTATCAAATTATACTAAATAAAACTTATCATTAATTTCCTTTTAAAACTAAAGCACCTCATTGTTTTTTCAATGCACATTTAATAATAATTTGCGTTCATAATAAAAATCCCAAAAAAATACACTCGATGCCATATCGTTGCAAATCCTTTGATTCAGAAAAGCATTTGTGAAAAATTGATTTCCAGTTGTCTAGCTAACTCAAACATGCATTTGAATGAAAATTGCAGCCTCGGTAATGACTGTTCAACCATTTTCTTGTTAGTGAAACATGAAAATTTTTGTCGATTGATTTTTTTTACATAAATAAATTTTTACAAAAAAGATTTCTTAATGTTATAATGCATACATTTAAACATAGAAAAGTTAATTTAGATATTAACAAAAAAAGATTTATCGTTAACAATGAAAATTGATAAAACTTGCTTAATATAAGATATAATCAAAATAATCTAACCAATATTAAAACTCTTTCTTTCCTTATGCATATGAGTTTTGAATCTCTCCGTGACTGTGCGTGACTGCGTGAAGTTTCAGATCGATCGGATGAGGGGAAATGGGTAACTGCATGACTACCTTGGCCACAACAAGTCTATGGACAAAGTTTCAGACCGATCGGATGAGGGGAAATGAGGTTTAAATCTCTCCGTGACTGTGCGTGACTATGCGTGATTAAGTCGAAGTTAATCTTTGGCCACAACAAGTGTATGGGCAAAGTTTCAGAAGGATCAGATGAGGGGAAGTGAGGTTTTAATCTCTCCGTGACTAGGCGCGACTATCTCAAAGTTAATCTTTTTTTTCACAGCAAGTGTATGGACCAAATTTCAGATCGATCGGATGAGGATAAAAGATGTTTAGATCAATAAAAATTCTTTATTTCATTATTTCCCGACGTTTCGTTGAGTTTTTGTCAACATCTTCAGGGGCATTTTATTTTGAATCTAACACAAAGAAGAAAAAACAATCAATATAAAGACATAAAACATTAAAAATAATTTTCCTTTACATGAATTTTTAACTTATAACATTAATAAAAAATTATTACAAAACGAAACTTACAAACAAGAATCAAAGAACATGAAACAGACATCAAAAAAGGGAGAGAAACAACTGGACTCTCACAACATATAAGAGAATCCAATCATACAGCTGATCTAAACGAAGTTATAATATTAGACAAGGAAAAAAATAGCAACACAAGATATACAATAGAAAGCCTGAGAATACAGCAAAAAATAGACAAGACAATAAACAACAAGGAAGACATAGAAAACATAAACTTCATATATTCATTTGCACTGTGATACTAAAGTTAAATTCTGTGATATAAATGTTTTAGTTTTTCAATAGTTTACTTATTTGTTTATTTATATATACTGTGTTTTAAAACCAATCAATTTGTGATGTCAAAATACACCAATAATTTTTTATTAATGTTATAAGTTAAAAATTCATGTAAAGGAAAATTATTTTTAATGTTTTATGTCTTTATATTGATTGTTTTTTCTTCTTTGTGTTAGATTCAAAATAAAATGCCCCTGAAGATGTTGACAAAAACTCAACGAAACGTCGGGAAATAATGAAATAAAGAATTTTTATTTTACATTTAATAAAATTGACCAAAAAAAGCCCTACGTACACTCTATAATACATAAAACAAATAAGTTTGGTCTAAAATCAATATTCTATGTTTAGATCACTCCGTCACTGTGCGTGACTACCCAAAAATTAATCTGTAGTCACAACAAGACTATTGGCTAAGTTTCAGATCAATTGGATAAGGGGGAATGGGGTTGCCCCATGATAGACAGACGGACAGACAGAGAATATGAGTTAAAAGAGAGCTTAAAAACGAATTGTGTGCTTGTTAAACAGCCAATAATGGCTCCTGATGTCACAATTAATGGTCCCTATTTTTTCTTCTGCTAAAAATCTAAAAATTATCATTAACAGCTTTATTACTTGGTCAAATCACGTAAATAATATAAATAGTTGGGCAAACTGAGTTCTCTTTGATAAACAAAATCTTTCACACCTCTCAGAGTTGGAATTCTTCTCGCGCAAACGTCTATGATTCCTGGACTTCCCTTGGGCCGTGTAATTTCTGATAATTGTAATTGTAACGTCAACCAAACGTTGCATATAATAACATTATACATTGCGATTTTGACAGATCTTCAATTTGATCTGTCTATTTATACTATTTAAAATAATATAAATTTTAGGCATACTATTATTTATACATAAACAAACCTAGTTACTTTTTCGAAACATTTTGCAGATCGGATAGAGGATGAAAACCCATAATCCCCATACAGCGAATTCTTGTATCTGAATTTCAATTATTCGTGAACGGAGTTCATCTTTGAAATTCACTTCCACAAACATAAGGCATTGAAAAAATCTACATATATAAGTATGTTTGATTATTTTGCATAGTAAAATCTTTTTTAATTTTTGTTTTTTTTTTTGTCATTTTAATGTAACAGGTTAATAAAATATGGAATAACTTTTATTCATATCATCACGTTGTACCTTTATAATTAATTCGTAACTATATAAATAATATTCTTCAGGAGAGCACAATAAATAAATTAATTAAATAAGTTCTGAAATAGGGAGAAACATATGTAGCTAGCTCAAACATACCAAAATGCGGTACATGAGCGTTTTTCGATTAAAAAGGGATAGTTCCGCGAAATGAGTGATGGTGGTCAGGTTATGTATACCATTCATAGCTATTTACCATTATTATTAATATTCTCCACCAGATTTTCTCGAATTACATATAGTGCACCTAGCTATAATTTATAAACATTGGACATTGCTTTTTGGTTTGTTGTGTAGTTTAAAAAAAGATAATACATACATATACACTTTGTTATGTTTTTATTTTTACCTTGGTTATAACTTTAAAGCATCTAGCGATTTAATTTTATATTCTTCAGATTTTTTTTATGTATTTTATGTAAATGGTTTTTTATAAAACATAAATTAAAGGTGTGTTTATTAATATAACTTCTGAAAATATTTCTTCTTTTCCTACTATATCTGCCTTAACTGATATTACCACTACCACCTGTATCACTTGTTTATAGTTCTCGTCATCATACACATACATCCAATATTGTTCAAATGAAATGCCAATATACAAAAAAAAATATACATATATAAAAAGGGCAAGAAAAACTCTTCCTCTAAGACCTAACAATAATGAGTTAAAAACAAAATACACAGTGTTTTACGTTAAGCACTCATACAAAATAAGTACCACACCGAATGTATGCGTAGAGACTACTTTGCGCCATTGGTACCTACATATTTTATACGTTTTTTCTTATACCATTATGTAATTAAGAGTTTAAACACAATCAACGCTTTGAGATGAAGGCTTGAAAACAATTAACGATAATCAAGCTATAAGCAGCTGATTTGCTTAGCGAACATAAATTTTTTTATTCTTGTTACAAACATATTATCAAAGACTTTTATATAAAAATAACAGTGTTGCTGAATAAATAACGAGAGTTTACTTTTCATGTCATATATGTGATATCGAACTGTATTTGTCGTTTGTCGACTAAATTGTGATTCATGTTTTAATTGTGTTTGATCTTGTGTAAGTCAGTACGTTGCTAAATTCGTTACTCAAAGTGATGTCAATTTTTAACTTACAACTAAGTTTAAACGATTTAATTTAAAATCGACAACAAAAGTTATATTTTTTATTTGTTGACCTTGCTTGATTTAACAAAATTATAATATTACATACAGCTCTTATTATGCACGTATTCAAATACGTGCAAGATATTTGTTCATCTCATTTTGGTCATTAACGAGCAAAGTAATATTATAAAATCATATTTCTAAAACATATATTTATCTAAATATTCTAAATACGTTACTTCAAAATAGAATCTGATCATCTGACATCTTTAATTTGTTAAAAATTGGAATTAACGGATTTTTTCTACATTTTCTAAACTCCTTATGAAACAATATATGTATATTTTATTCAACTTAATATTAGAAACCAGCAAATTTTTCGGTTTCGACTAATGAATTAAACTAATAATTAAAAGTGAACACTTGCAATAATTCAGTGTTACTTCAAGAATATCACAATAATATGGAAATGTTAGTTCATAAGTAGTGATTAGAGTTATAAAAATTATGGTTTTTTGTAAGCTTTCATATAATTTGAATTAAGTAACAAAAATCAAAACCCGAGTTTCAATGGTTTACTTATTATTACATTTTATCTACATTCAAATTTTTTCGATCTGACTAGGTCTGGACATACACCGATTTTCACAAATTTCAATACCGTTCATGAAATTGCTGATTCAATTTAATTCAATTTAATTTAATTTCTTATAATATCTTAAATATATTTACGCTGATCCCTGACTCACTGACTGACTGACTGATTCTGTAACGCTGAAATAATACACACACATAGCACTCCATACAAAGCTATGCGAAATACACAAACAAGATTTAATCTTTCTCATTTTATACAAACCCACACACAATTTTCTCTCTTCTTTGTTCTGAAAATCGACAATCGCCAAAATCGTCAAGAAATTGTCAAGAAAATTTTACCGCTTATAAAACTCGAAAAAATACTACAAAAGGAAACAATAAAATTTATTTATATCATTCATATTACGAATATTATTGCAGCATTGGTTATTTCTATATATAAAAATGTAATAGTGATGAAATTTCAACGAAAAAAATTTAACACAGCAATCAACTAAATAATTTTATTGATATGTATCTATAACTGAAACATATAATATAGGTTTAAAGTATCGCCGCACAGTAGACCATTTGACGAGAAGCCGGTCAAAAATCTATAACTTTTGATTGGATTGGAATTTTGATATGCGTTTTTTTTTTGTTTGGTAGGTGAGACTTTAGCCTTTAAGTTTTGCTATAAAACGTAATTCTCGACCGAAAATAAAAAAAGTTACGGAGGATTTAAAAACATTTTCATTTGTAGTTGAATTTTAGTACAAAAGTGAAGTGTTAAAAGGTAAAAAAAGGTTTTTTTTTAATATAATGTCTTATTTTTTCAGTTAATTTTACAACTAATACTTTTTAACAATTTTTTCAGTTAATTTTTTCCGAAAATGCCAAACTTTGGCCCCCGTAAACTTTTTAGTCCTAATGTGCACAAGGGCCAAAGGTTGTTTTCTTTTTTTTTGAAAGATCCCGAGTTAAAATATAATTTATTAAGCAGCGAACGTAAAAGTTACCTTATATTGGTTCAAGATAGAGAAGTTTCAATGAAAAACTCGTATGTTTTTGCTTTAGTTAAATTTTTTTTTATTGTCTTTTTAAATATTTCTATATCAATTTTTATGGTAAATTTATGAAATATAACAATTTTTATTGTAAATTTACAAAATATATAAATTTTTAAATCAAGAAAATTTTTTAACTATATAAAAAAAGTGTAACTTATTGTTAGTGTAATGAAAAAGTACTTTAAATCAACCAATTTTAGTAAAAATTTCTTCTAAATAGCCTTGATTTTCATCTTCTAGAAGTTGTTTAGCTTCTTCATCTAATTCAGTAGAGGTAGTTTTCCATTTTTGACGAATGTTGGACATATATGGATCTGAAGTGCACTACAAAATAGTGATAAGGTCTTCATTAGTACAACATCTGGACATTTTCCTTGTGTTTTGCTCGCGAAAGAATCTGTAGTCTTTGTTCCTTTTTTCTTGCGCTTCTTCAGATAGATCTCCTATTGGTAGCATATTGTTTTGAATTATTTGTTCCCCATGGTACAAAATTTTATGAACTGTGGATGGCATATATCTCCAAGAGTATTTTCCATTATAAAGTATACCTGTTTTATTGGCGTACTCTCCAAATTTTTTTTGCATTTATCTTTCTGCTGCATGCTAGAACTTGTAATATGATTTTGAATCGTCTTATTAATTCATGATCTACACCTGTGATATATGCCGCAGTTTCCGGATCGGAAAAAAATCTCCTTGCAGTATTTCCATCATTTGTGTTTCCTTCCCCTTGTTTTGGTTGGTCGATTACGAGGCCTAGCTGTAGATATTTTTGTTGAATTTGTTTTTTTTGCTTTCTTTTTTCTTCATTTTCTTTGTTTTTTCTCACTGTTTCGCCTAATGAACCAAATTCCAAATCATAACCCAATTTAAGAATATGCTCCATGAAACGTATTCTAGCATGAAGAGGGGATATTCCAAATTCGTAGGCTTCCTTAAAACTATCGTCTTCTGGTGGGGGTTGGCTTAATTGACTTGATGTCTTGTGCAACTTTTCCATCAATCATTGGGAGGCACATTTTAAAATGTACTTCAATGTCTTGGTCATCAAATTTAAATATTACTGGTTGAAGTTCCTTAATTTGATCTTTTATTTTTTGAACTTCTTCAGTTATGACATCTTTGGTTTCCTTTTTGAATGCAAATTTTATTGGTCTGCAATACTTTGTAGAAGAAGGAATTTCATTTTTCCATATATCAATTTCTGTTGCTCTACTAGTTGACGGCTCTAAGACGCTATACCATTTTGTTAAGCGCAATCGAACGAAAGATACCATAAATAAATTAGCATCTGATGAATTTTCAGCATTAAATTGCTTGTATTGTTTCTGACCAGAGGATCCATCACATCCCCATTTAGAAATTAAAGTAATGCTGCCATTACCAATTTTTTTTAAATGATCAGTATCAAGCGTATTTAGCAATGTTGAAGTGACACTAATAGCCGATTGTGAAGGTAAGCATTCTTTTTTGGCAGAAACTAAATCTCGATACTCTGGAAAAATCCCACAATTCTTTTCATTGGTTCGCTTTCGCAATTCCTTATATTGATTTTTGGTCAATTTCAAATCCAAAAATAGGGCGAACGCTTCTTCCGGCGTAAATTTCTTATCTTCAATTAGTGTAGGAATGCTTTTCCAAATCCTTTTTGTGCGCCTTGGGCTCGCTTCTACTATTTTTTCAATTGTTTCAATTTTATTTTTTTTATTTTGGGTTGGTTGAATTTGGTGCAAAAATGAATCCTTAATAATTCTTTGAGAAATTTCTTCATTGATATTCTCCAGCTTGCGCCTTTGAGATCTCTCACTACATCCGTCAATTGGTTTTGCTGGTCGACCTTTTTTTCCACTTTCGTTGGCAGTTTTAGATGCACTCTCAAAAATAAGTTCCTTTATTAACCAGTCTTGGTAACGTTTGTACATCTTTGCCTTGCTATGAGAGCATTCAATGTACCGTCTTTTCAAATTCGATGCAAAATTAGTAATTTTTCCTTTGTGCATTTCAATGTCTTCTAGGTTACAATTCTTAAAGAAGTCGTTGCTCACTATGTGCAAAATTACATCGTCTAACATCATTTCGTTGAAAATAAATATCTGCCAGATCTCTGTAACAGTACTTAGCCATTGCATAAATTATGATGAATAATAATTATGGAAACATTATTATAAATACTCTTTCTTGCAATTATGTAAAATAAAAATTTTTATCTTATTTTACCATTTACCTGTTATTTAAATTGTTTCCCATTTTGTCAGGTATTTAAACTATATAACTCTAATTCAGACTATTAATGTTTTTGAAAGATACCTGTGTAAATGTACCTGTAACAATTAAGCGCATTATCTCTCAACCCTTTTTTATAAGTATATAATAACTCCTGACAAGTCTACCGACACGCAAAAAAATACACAGCGTTGCACCGGTACGAACAACTTTTGTATTCATAACACTCAGACGGACGGACGGACATCGTTTAATCGACTCAGAAAGTGTTTTTGAGTCGATCCGTATAATAAAAGATGGATAAAGGTCCAATATTTTTGGCAGTTACAAACATCACCTCAAACTTAATATATCCTAACCACATAGTGGACAACTTTTGTATTCATAAATTTTGCAGAAAATATCTAACCTTGGGTCAGAAAAATTGTTCTGGTGCACACGGGCGGAAACTGGCGGGTGTATAATGGGGTATAGGAGTATAGGGAGGGTTCGTACTATAGAAGAGTGCAAGATTTTTTCTGACTGCTTTTGACTGGCAGGAGTTATGCTCTATTAGACCTTTTTAAAAAATTTTTTTTTTTAAATTTCGGAACGAGTCAGTGATTTTACATTTTTAACGTTAATAGTGTGGAAGCCACAAAATTTTACAAAATTTATTTCACTTAAAAATCTTTTAATCCAAAAAAGTTACAGTCATGCAAAAATAAAAATTTACAAAGACATTTTTAATTTTAGCAAAATACTGAGAAAGCCCATTTTCGAAGACCATGTTCGCTGTGATATAGTTGAGATAGAGTCGCAATTTTTTGGCTCCCGACGTTTATTAGTATTTACTTTCAAATGAATAACATAACTTTAAAATCGGTAACAAAAAAAATGATTTTTGGCCGCCTTCTCAAAATATGGTCCACTGTGCGCCGTAATTAAAACTTTAATCTTAATGGTCTGCAATACTTTGTAGAAGAAGGAATTTCATTTTTCCATATATCAATTTCTGTTGCTCTACTAGTTGACGGCTCTAAGACGCTATACCATTTTGTTAAGCGCAATCGAACGAAAGATACCATAAATAAATTAGCATCTGATGAATTTTCAGCATTAAATTGCTTGTATTGTTTCTGACCAGAGGATCCATCACATCCCCATTTAGAAATTAAAGTAATGCTGCCATTACCAATTTTTTTTAAATGATCAGTATCAAGCGTATTTAGCAATGTTGAAGTGACACTAATAGCCGATTGTGAAGGTAAGCATTCTTTTTTGGCAGAAACTAAATCTCGATACTCTGGAAAAATCCCACAATTCTTTTCATTGGTTCGCTTTCGCAATTCCTTATATTGATTTTTGGTCAATTTCAAATCCAAAAATAGGGCGAACGCTTCTTCCGGCGTAAATTTCTTATCTTCAATTAGTGTAGGAATGCTTTTCCAAATCCTTTTTGCGCGCCTTGGGCTCGCTTCTACTATTTTTTCAATTGTTTCAATTTTATTTTTTTTATTTTGGGTTGGTTGAATTTGGTGCAAAAATGAATCCTTAATAATTCTTTGAGAAATTTCTTCATTGATATTCTCCAGCTTGCGCCTTTGAGATCTCTCACTACATCCGTCAATTGGTTTTGCTGGTCGACCTTTTTTTCCACTTTCGTTGGCAGTTTTAGATGCACTCTCAAAAATAAGTTCCTTTATTAACCAGTCTTGGTAACGTTTGTACATCTTTGCCTTGCTATGAGAGCATTCAATGTACCGTCTTTTCAAATTCGATGCAAAATTAGTAATTTTTCCTTTGTGCATTTCAATGTCTTCTAGGTTACAATTCTTAAAGAAGTCGTTGCTCACTATGTGCAAAATTACATCGTCTAACATCATTTCGTTGAAAATAAATATCTACCAGATCTCTGTAACAGTACTTAGCCATTGCATAAATTATGATGAATAATAATTATGGAAACATTATTATAAATACTCTTTCTTGCAATTATGTAAAATAAAAATTTTTATCTTATATTACCATTTACCTGTTATTTAAATTGTTTCCCATTTTGTCAGGTATTTAAACTATATAACTCTAATTCAGACTATTAATGTTTTTGAAAGATACCTGTGTAAATGTACCTGTAACAATTAAGCGCATTATCTCTCAACCCTTTTTTATAAGTATATAATAACTCCTGACAAGTCTACCGACACGCAAAAAAATACACAGCGTTGCACCGGTACGAACAACTTTTGTATTCATAACACTCAGACGGACGGACGGACATCGTTTAATCGACTCAGAAAGTGTTTTTGAGTCGATCCGTATAATAAAAGATGGATAAAGGTCCAATATTTTTGGCAGTTACAAACATCACCTCAAACTTAATATATCCTAACCACATAGTGGACAACTTTTGTATTCATAAATTTTGCAGAAAATATCTAACCTTGGGTCAGAAAAATTGTTCTGGTGCACACGGGCGGAAACTGGCGGGTGTATAATGGGGTATAGGAGTATAGGGAGGGTTCGTACTATAGAAGAGTGCAAGATTTTTTCTGACTGCTTTTGACTGGCAGGAGTTATGCTCTATTAGACCTTTTTAAAAAATTTTTTTTTTTAAATTTCGGAACGAGTCAGTGATTTTACATTTTTAACGTTAATAGTGTGGAAGCCACAAAATTTTACAAAATTTATTTCACTTAAAAATCTTTTAATCCAAAAAAGTTACAGTCATGCAAAAATAAAAATTTACAAAGACATTTTTAATTTTAGCAAAATACTGAGAAAGCCCATTTTCGAAGACCATGTTCGCTGTGATATAGTTGAGATAGAGTCGCAATTTTTTGGCTCCCGACGTTTATTAGTATTTACTTTCAAATGAATAACATAACTTTAAAATCGGTAACAAAAAAAAAATGATTTTTGGCCGCCTTCTCAAAATATGGTCCACTGTGCGCCGTAATTAAAACTTTAATCTTAAATGGAAATGCTATTCAAGGTATTTCCGTTTTGAAACGACTTGACCCAGAATTATATGTATACATATTTTGTAATTTACATTTACAATGAACAAAAACTATCAATTTTCGATAAACAACCCATTAATTACTAACCCTTGAAATCGTAATTTTTATACTACTGAAAATTTTAAGTCTTCAATCATCATTTAAACAAATTTAAAAAATCATTTTAACAAATTGAAAAATCGTCGAAATTACAATAAGTTGTCAAAATTGGCAGCACTGCTAACGGTAATAGCACTACATTTGCGGATTTCGTGTTACATATGGAATAAGTTAAACTCAAAAAATGCATCAAAAAAAACTAATATCTACTCAAATTCTTCTTTAAATTCCCTGTGATGGTCAATAAAAAAATTCTGCAAAAAAAGTAATGAATGAAATTTTAAACATTTTTATTTTTCTCAATTAACGTCGTCCGATATGCATACATACTTCTTTTATTAAACTAAACTTTTCCGTTTGTCTGTTTTGTTTTTCATCTCAAAGTTGTTTTGTATTGTTAAGTGGCTGATACACGACATCAAACTGCCGTCAATATTTTTGATTGTATGCGTGTTTTGGTTTGATGGAGGTGATAGACGCTGTCAAACTCGCTCGTCAATATTCATTTTTAATCGGTCTTCGAAGTGTCAACACGCGGAAGAAAGAGAAAAAATAATGAATAATAAAAAATATGCTGTGTTGGCTATTGCCTTAGCAATAGCAATAAAAAAAAAAAAAAATTCGTATTGCTCATTTTTCACATATTTGTTAGCATATTCCTTACAATTTGTATCTCACAACGCCGGTGAAGAACGATACACTTCCAGCAGTTCTAAAATAAAATTCTGCTTCTCCATTTTTCCGTGTGATGTTCACGCCACGCCACGCAACATAAAATGAATATTGACGACTTTTGCTGATAGACGACATCAACCGCATCAATATTTTGACGAAAATCAAAACGATTTCGATTTTCATCAAACTCACACACAACGTGTACGTGTAACCAAAACACACAAACAATCAAATATATTGACGGCAGTTTGATGTCGTGTATCAGCCACTTTAGGAGTGCTTCCGCTCAGGTTCTCTGATGGCCACACCACCGTCCAACCAGTCTAGACACACACTGGCTACATCTACATTTTTGTTTGTAAACTACAGAAATTTTCATAATATTTTTACGACTTTCAGATGAAACAACTTTATTAATATAACATGCTGTCACCCTTATACACGTTGTATACTTTTTTATTATTTATTTCTGCTTATTCACTGTCACAAATTGAAATTTCTGTGGGCAAATTAACGCGTTCTTATTTCAGTTAATTGTATTATAAATTGAAATAAGTGTGTTAAATAAGATTTACATTATAATTGATATTTACTAGCAAAATAATAATGTAATTAAAGTGAGTGTGTTTAACATAATACATTACAGTTAATAAATTTATAGAAAAAATATAGTATTCGACGTAATTTCATTAAAACTCGAAATAAAATATATTGGAAATGAATAAAACAAATTTTAGTTCTCGTTTAGATAAACCTGTTGCCGATTGCGTTGAAACCTTATTTGGAGTATATCATATGATGCTAAAGAAGCTAGTGAACCTAGTAGTACTTTTCCTGACTTGTTACTGTTTATGGCTCTTGGACTTCGTCCAAATCTCCACTGCTACAATATACACCCATTGGTGAAGAAGCGCTGGGTTATACGAAATTAGAACAAGCTTTGAAATATAAATTCCGCGGCAGATCGTACTTGTTGCAAGCCATTATTTATGCCTCATACTCCCAATAGATTGTGTTTACAATTCTGGGTGATGCTGTATTTGATAAGGCTTTTGTATGAAGACCGTAGGCAGCATTCACCTGGAGCCTTAACCGATTTGAAATCTGCTTTAGTTAACAATACCGTATTTGCATAATTAGCTGTAAGGCATGAAATCCACAAATATTTTAGACACTTGTCTCAGGTGGTAACGAAGCTATTGATCGTTTTGTGCATATTCATACGAAAAACGGTTATAGTATAAACGAAGAGGTTAATATTATGAAGACGTTGAAATACCAAAGGCATTAATTAGGTGATGTTTTCGAGTCTGTTGCAGGTGCGATATTTTTAGACTCGAATATGCCTTTAGATGCTGTGTGGTTGATTTACTATAATATGATGCATCCTGAAATTGAACAATTTAGTAATTCGGTGCCAAAATTGCAAATAAGGGAACTACTTGGATAAGAACCTGAAACTGCCAAATTTATGTTATTTTTTTGTGCTTTAACATTTAACTTGTACGCGGGATCAAATTTTTAATTTTCAGCAAACCCGAAAAATTTACTGATGGCCGACGTGTTCGTGTTACCGTACAAGTTTTCGGTAGAAAATATCGGATTGCCAAATGTACTGCTGTTAAATGTGCTTTATGTCAGTTGAAGAATTTTTTTATATTTTAATCTACATATGAGTCGTTCAGTGGATAAAGGGAATGAGTCCAAAAATTTGAAATGGAGAAAAACGACGGAACAGTTGACGTTGACTTTAAAACTAGTTGTTACAACAAAACTCAAAACTAAAATAGCAAAATTAATTATGAGGACTTCTTTTACAATTGTAAATATATAATGTTAGTATGTAAAACCTGTTAATATGATACAAATACGTTCTTATTGTTAAGAGTTTCAGTGGAAAAGGGAATAAGTCCACCAAATTTTTTGTTGTTAAAATCGATAGCGTAAAAATGCAAATTAATTATGTTTTGACTTTGAGCATTCGTTCGGAAATAAAAAGAAAAAATATCCATCTAAATATTGGCTTACCTCGCGTAGTGTTTTAATTGAATTAGCATATTTTGCAAAGAGTACATTTTTTATAGTTTTGCAAAAAAAGGTTGCAGATAATATGTTTTTTAGTTCAGTGCATTCGCACAGTTTTATTTTTAACTAGATGTAACCCGGTGCGCTTCGCTACACCCTCCCCCTCCCCCCCCCCTTCCGAATTGTTACGAAAAGGCTCACGCAAGTCCCAAGGCTCTCACTAACACAGTAATTCAGATATATCACATTTAATATTAAGTTTGTATAGGGGTACCATGCGCATTTGTCCAATCCCGCCCATTTTTTTGTCTGACTACTCACGTTAATAATAGATGACCTAAGATAAATTTTCAAAGCTCTCTCTATCATAGTACTTTATATATATGATATTAAAAATTTACTTTGAATGGGAGGTGCCACGCCCACTAAAAATATTAAAAAAAATACAGCCTGTAGCACTTCCGATATCCGCAGTAAGAATCAGTGAAAATTTCAGGAAGATCAGATAAGTCGTTACGGAGATTACCTCCTAGAAACAAACAAACACATTACCTCTTTAATTCTTTTTTTTTTTGAATATGTTTTTTGTTTTCGCGATTTTTGATTTTGACAATATATTTTCCACGACAAATCACATTGATAACTAATGTACTTGTCAAAAGACTGTAGCTTTCGTAGTACATCATATTTTTGATATAGGAGGTGCCACGCCCACTTATCCCATCCCGCCCAATTTTTATTGGACTACTCATATTAATATCTGAGGGACTCGTGCAAAATGTCGAGCCTTTCCCAGTTATATGATATTAGATATCTACTTTGCATGGGCGGTGCTACGCCCACTGCTTCTATCATGCCCATTTTTTTGTTCGACTAATCACACAAAGAACCTATGGGGTCACGCAAAGCCACAAAGCTCTCTCTTTTACAGTACTCCAAATATTTGACATTTAATAGTTACTTTGCATGGGGAGCTCCACGCCCATTGGTGTGAACCCGCCAATTTTTTGTCTGACTACTCATACTAAGATCTGATGGTGTCGTGCAAAGTGCCAAAGCTTCCCTCTTTTAGTACACCAGTTATATGATATCATATATTTACTTTGTACGGGCGGTGCCACGCCCACTGCTCCGATCACGCCCATTTTTTGTCTAACTAATCATATGAATAACTTATGGGTTCACACAAAGTCCCAAGACTCTCACTATAACAGTACTCCAGATATATGGCATTTTATATTTTATTTGTATGGCAGGTGCCACGCCTATTGGTCCAATAGCGCCCATTTTTTGTCCGACTGCTCACATTAATAATAGGTGCCATCAGACAAATTTTAAAAGCTCTCTCTATCATAGTACTCGAGATATATAACATTGAATTATTACTTGTATGGGAGGTACCACGCCCACTTCTCCGATCCGGCCCATTTCCGGCGCGGCTACTAATATTAACAATAGGTGACCTCACACAAATTTGCAAAGCTCTCCCTGTCATGGTACTCAATATATGTATATGATATTAAAAATTTACTTTGTGTGGGAGGTGCCACGCCCACTAAAAATATTAAAAAAATTATAGCCTATAGCACTTCCCATATCCGCAGTAAGACTTTGTGAAAATTTCAGGAAGATCAGATGGCTAGTTACGGAGATTACCCCCTACAAACAAACAAACAAACAAACAAACAAACAAACAAACAAACAAACAAACAAACACACATTACCTCTTTATTATATTAGTATAGATGAACTTAAAAAAATAACATAAAAAATTTCTTCTTTTTAAAACAAAAAATAACTAAAAAAATTTCTTCTTTTTAAATGAATCGTAAGTATGACAAATTTAACAAAGTATTATGTCTTCTTCAGAATAATCTTTCTGACTTGATACTGTTTTCAAGTTTTTATAGACAGTATGGTACACGGGAGCGATATATTTTAATAAATCACTCATATCCTTTTTCTTTTCTTTTGTTATAGCTCTAGTTTCAGGATACAATAGACTTTGACTCACGCTATTCAATAACATTACCTTACCTTTCTTTCTTATTTTTATATTTTCAAATCCAAAATTTTCATCGAAATTATTTTTATATTGTATTACCCATGGTTTCGATCTCTCTAATTTGATCGACCTCATTTGGAGCCAGTTTACCGGTTTTCCCGCGGTATTGGTTTTGCGATTGCAAACGTTATTTTCCAAAGATTTTGTAGAGAAAAAATCAAAATGGGTCATTTTAACCACTCGAAAATGTTCCTTTCTTCTGCATGTGGCGATTATATTTATCCAATTGGCGAATAAATGTGCTGAATTTTTTGTGCGTTAGACTCAATAACGGCGAAGTCGGCTTACTAAAAATATAATTTCAATCGACTTAGCTTTTATATCAGTACTTTGAACTAATTTCAGTAAACTTAAGACAGTTTTGACATTTCTATTTTGTCCAATACATGAGTCAGACCACAAAACAATCCGATCGTGCGTATCAGCAAACATTTTTATGTATTTGACCAAACAAGATGCGATTTATTGCGAGCCTCTTGATCCCTCAGTTTCTGGCCAAACAAACATGTCTCTAGCATTGTTTTGAAACTCATGAAATCCTAAGTTATATACGTACAAATTACGTTTGTAATAAGCACTTGATGTGGTTAACTTGGGAAAAGCTAAGGCTTTTTGCAAATCGAAACAAAACACATAAGTGCTTTCGGAAGCAGTTAGCTTATCCGCTGTCATTTGGCTTCGGGCTGTTTGAGCTTTTAATAAGTGGCACTCCTTTTCTTGTATTGAGATAATATTGTCAACCGATGACTTAATTCTAATTTCTAGTAAAGGTGCTATTACACGAAATGTTTTTTACATATGTACTGTCACTTTTTTTATCCATATGAAATTCTTCATGTCTGTCAAAATTGTCTTCTTACATACGATTCATAATTTTTGCTATCACACGTGCGTATGTATTTCCGTATGACATAACCTCTAAATGTAAACAACTGCTGATTTAATTTGTGAATTTACAAAAATTTTTTGTTAAAAAAAAGGTTATGTATTTTTTAATTGTTAATTAATACTAAACAATTTATTTTTCTTTCAATATTAATCTTTAAAATGTACTCTGTTTTTCTTTCGCCACAAGCAGTGTTGTATTTTCACTTGTTTGTCATGCAAAAATAGAACCTGTTCTAATTGAAAAATGTACATGTGACTTTTCTCATGTATTGTACATAAACAATGTTTTATATGTATCACACGATGTTTACAACTTTTGTTGTGGGAAAATTTGACAGTACATATGTAAAAAACACATCATGTAATAGCACCTTAAATCGCACATTTGACAAGTATCTTTGGATGGGTGTTTGAAATGTAAGTTGAATTTCGTAGAAAAAATATGGTAGTAAAATTTTTCTTTTACAGTTTCAAGACTGTCCGACTTACACTTCTCAACATAAAGGTCGTACATTTTTCTTATGTTTAAGTTGGAATTTAAATACTTGAGCTGCGGATTATGCGATCTGCTGCAATGGTTATACTAGCCATTGGTATTCGAATAGAATACGAAAAAGTACGAAATCTCGGCTTTGGATTATCATTTCTTGGACGCTGTCTTTCAACTATTTTCGACGCAACGCAACCTCTAATAAAAATATTTTGTTGTGTATGGGAATTTAAGTTAAAAAAGCATGTAAATGCTGCTTTTCTTTGGTCAACTGTAATTTTGGAATTACAGTTACGTTTGCATCGACAAACTACATCCGCAAATGTTTTTGCTGATACAATAGAGCCTGTAGCATATAACGAAGTAAAATTCAGGCTTTATTGGCAGATGTTATTCTGAGTACTAAAGCAAGGCGATTGCATGCACTTGGTCCAGCTTTTGCTCGTCGGAGGGGAGGTTCGGTGCCTGCTGTATTCGTGCCAACATTGCTACAGTAAAATTTTAAAGTTATGCATGCTGAAGAATAAGATAGGGAAGGAAAAAAGGGGGGAAAAAGAAAACCATTGTACCTAAAAATTAAAAGCAATCTGCACCGAAAGTATCAAAAGTATATCTTGGATGTTACAGATATATAATGCCCACCCTACCATGATCTCTAACTAAATTAAAAACCGAATAAAAGTTACATTTAGAAATCCCATTACTGACACAGCAAGTGAAAAACCAAAAGTTTTAAATCAAACAGATGAATTTAAATTTAGTCACAAATCATATTGATTTATTTAAAACTAAAGTCATTTAGAAACAAAACTTAAAGTTGTATTACCGAAATATTTATAAAATATCATTTATGAACTATATTATGTAAAAATAAACAAAATGATAATAATAAAAATAAACAAAATGATAATAATAATAATTCAGTTATATAAAAAAAAATATTATTAATATTCAGGTTCTACTATTTTATATTATAATTAAAGCCACATTTTTATTTGTTTTTACAAAAAAAAAATTTTAATTGATTACAGTAATTCAAAAAAATTTAATTGAAATCACAACAATAAAAACAATAATTCAAATTATGCCATTCAATTAGTGGATTCCTCATTTCAATTTAATTAATCCATAGGAAGAAAGTAAAAAGTATAATTGAAATGATATTAAAAGGATTAAAATTTGTGGGTAATTTAATGAAAAAACTAGTAAATCAATTGAATCAAATTTGCATTGATAGGATCAAAAAAAAATAATATGCAAAAGCAAAGTTTCAGTACTCCATGGAATGTATTTATATTCTGTTGTGATTAACGGGACAATGATTTTAAAAAAACAAATCAAGAAAGTAAACGTAATATAAAATTCGACCGTTCTAAAATTTAATAATACAAAAATTTTTTTTCCCATATGACGCAGTAACAATCATATTAATTAATTGTCAATTGAAATTTAGAATTGGTTATTAAATTTTAGTCTGGTCACTCGTTTACTTCTAAATAAAAAGATTTAATTGCAAGTTGAAAGCGAAGAACAAAAGGTAAATGAAATATAAATAAAAACAAAAAGACACTTACATCAATGTTGTTGTTGTTCCCACGTCGAAAGATCTTTCGCAGTGCACAGCATACATGTTGTTGGAGTTGTCTGTCGAATTAATTCTTAAGCGAATCTCTTTGATTATTTGCACATAAGGAGATAGGCTATGCTTAGCAACATTCTTCTTAAGAGAGCAATTAAATTTGTTCTTAAGAACTGAAACACTTTTAGGACAATATTTAGCTTACAATAACTTTATGTATTTTGTAATTGTTGTTAGCAACATGATTCATCTGATATTAGTTTTTTTTTTTATTTTTTTTTTGTTTTTTTTTTCTTTTTTTTTCTTTTGTTTTTTTTTCTGTTTTTAACAGCGATTTAAAGGGAAATAAAACATTATTTAAAGAAATTATGAAAGAAAATCAACAGCATTGCCAGAAGAAGAAAACAATGAAAAGAATTCTTGCTTGTCTGTATGTTTGTACACATGTATACATATTCACCTACTAAGCAAAATGTAAATATGTACAATGCATATTGTAATACGATTTTAACAAAAAAGAAATTCTTTTACACTGTCAAGCAAAAATAATTTTAAATTCTTTTCCTTTTTCTTCTACATATAGAAATTCAAAGTAATTACACTATAATCAATTTTTACTTTTAATTTTGTTGTTTTCTCTTTTTTTTTTTTGTTAATGTCACTTTTCGTTTTAATTTTTTTTTTTGTTTTGTGGTTATTTGGTTAGCACATACCTACATATTAAGCATATATGTATATAATAATCGGCGAAGGGTAAGGTAAAATAAGCTGATATAATAAAATTAGACGAGCGTAAGGCTTATTTTTCGTTCACTGTTTTTTTTTTTTGTTTTTATATAGAAATTTCACTGGATAATCAATCGTCCATTTAGGATTAAGCAATATATTGAAGCAATTCAATTGCATTCTAAACCAGCAATTTCACCCGCACACCGAATACCGACACCGCACTGAATGATACTCTCACCTTACTGAAGAGGTTAATGCTGATGTTAAAAAAAATGAGAACCAAACGAAACTTCTATATTCCAATTAGGCAAAAGCTCATACCGATCACTTTGTTAGTGTAATAAAACACAATTAAGTGCCAAAACTATATAAAAGGTTAAAATTATGTGAATTTTTAAGTACAAAAATGAGAGAGTAATGCAATAGTTACCATTAAAGATTGGCACCATAAATAAAAAAAGTACATTTTGCACCCTCCACAATAGATGAAATAAATGAACTCTCTAAATAGAGATAAAAAAACATTAATGGATTGTCTATAAAAATCATAGTTAAGTTATTAAATTTACCTGATCTATAAAATATCGTATTTTTTTTTTTTTTTTGAACTTGCAGATCAATTCCTGCCTTTCGAAAAACGTATCCAACAATTAAATTTGGGTATTAATTAAATGAAGAAAAAAAAATCTACAAATCAAAAAAAAATAATACTCATGTTAGAGAAGAAATTAACCAAGCGAAAATTAACTTGATATAATTTTGTACTTACAATTCGATCTCCTTTTCTTCACACTATCTAGGGTTAACGAAAAACTTTTATTTGAAAAAAATCAGCAAATTAGAAAAGAAATGACCTTCATTCGAAGGCGGTTAGATGTTGAAAAGGTAGACAGTAATGTCTTGATTTTTCACGAAAGCTTCGCTTTACAACATGATTTGACTAAATTGAACATCTAACGCTATTTTTCCCAAAATCTAATAATTCATGCGTAAACAAAAGTGCGTATAAACGTCAATTATGTGATAGGAATTAAGTAAAGCTAAGTGTTGTGGTGTGATAAAATCACAACTAGATGGCGTTGGTGAAAAATTTAAAATATTTTAAATGATCTTAATAAAAAAAAAAATATAATAGTGAATTTAAGTTTAGGAAAATGCTGAAGCAAGCGCCTTTACATTTCCCCCCCGCCAAAATCAGACTTGGGGTTTGAAAATACAAATTTCAAGGCTGATCCCGCTTGCGAGGGCTTAACCTAAAAAAATTATAAGCCTTTATTGCCTTATATCCTTAGCATGATAATTACCTAACAGATTGCCTCTTAAATCTTCTAGCTCATAATAAGATTTTCCTAGCTTTCTACGTATACGAGCCTTGACAAAAGTCGGAGCGAGCTTGGCATTGTATCCTTGTTCAAAACTACTCTGCTTGAAATTTCGCCTAAAAACCTCTTGGCCCACATCATAGGAAATTTCCCTGGCTCTAAGATTATAGGTTCTTTCATTTCGGTCAAACTGTTTTTGGATTAGATCTACAGCTCTTTTACCCATAATTTGAAGAGAATCGTTTCGGTCAAAACGCACAGTGCGATCATCAAGCATTTCAAGCTGACGTAACAAAGCATACGTAGCTCCATTGGTTACCATATGTTGGCCAAATGTTAGATAATAAGGTGAAGTACCAATTGCAGAATGAACTGCAGACCTCAACGCACAGCTAATGTTACTAAGGAACTCATCCCAATTCTTCTGGTCAGGTTTTACATATGCTTTAATGGCTGCTAATACAGAGCGGTTTACACGTTCTGACGCATTAGCCTGGGGTGCATGAACAGCTGTGTATACATGGTTTACACCGTACTTTTTCAAAAAATCATTAAATTGGTTAGACTTAAATTGTGAGCCATTGTCAGACACAATGGTCTCAGGGACACCAAAAGTGTGAAACAATTCCTGTTCTAAATATTTAACAACAACATCTGATGTTAGCTTTTTAACCGCTTTTAAAAATGGGAATTTCGAATAATGGTCTAGTGCAATAAATATTCCAATATTACCTGAACGGGATCTTGGATAAGGTCCTAAAAAATCAACAAACAGTTTCTGGAAAAATCGTTGAGTTTCAGAAGTTTTACCCATCGGAGGTCTAAGAACTTGATCTGGATGCTTAGTTGATTTACATACATCACAATTATTAACATAGTTTCGAACATCAACAGCTAAATTCGGCCAAAAGTAAAATCGTCTAATTTTCTCAAGAGTTTTATTTATACCACCGTGTGAAGCTAAAGAACTATTGTGAGCTTTAAATAAAATTTCCGGAACCATGTCCCTCGGGATCCACAATTTCCATGTCAAATCATCGTGCAACTTTTCCCCCGTAGCATGTTCAGTTCGTCTATATATGTATCTGTCAACTACTTTTAAGTCTGGCATTTCCTTAGAATTTTTACTAATTTTTTCTGCCAATTGTTTGTATTCGTCAGAGATAAAATGTGTAGATTCTAGGTCTACAAAAAAACCACTGTCACTGTCAATATCTGTTAAACTTTCAACATCTATTTCGGACAAGTCCTCGGTATTGGCCCTCGAAAGAGTATCAGGAACTATGTTCTGCGTACCACGTCTATGCTGAATGTTAAATTTGAAACCCTGCAGTTTTAAGGCCCACCGAGCTAACCTTGTACTGAGATCTGTCTGGGACATGAGCCACTTCAATGATGCGTGATCAGTGATGACCGTGAACTCATGACCTTCGACATATGCTGTAAACTTTTTAATACTTAGCGAAGCTGCTAAGCATTCCTGTTCGGTTACCGAGTAATTACGTTGGGCTTGGTTGAGTTTCTTGGACATAAATGCCACAGGAACCTCTTCACCCTCCGCATTCTTCTGAACCAATACTCCTCCTATACCTGTTTTACTAGCGTCGCAGTGTATGAAGAACGGCTGCGAGAAATTGGGGCTGTGTAAAACGGGCGCGGTGCTCAAATGGGTCTTTAAAACATCAAACGCTTTTTGGGCTTCATCGGTCCATACAAATTTCTTTTTACATTTTAACAAATCAGTTATAGGTGTAGTAACAGCGGCATAATTTCGTATAAACTTACGGTACCAACCCGTCATTCCCAAGAATCTTCTAACTTGTTTAACGGATCTCGGAACTGGGAATTCTGTAATGGCGGACACTTTTTCCGGATCCGTCTGAATAACACCGTTACCAACCAAATGTCCTAGGTATTTAACTTCCGGAACACAGAAATGACTTTTCTCTACATTTATGGTCAACCCTGAGTCTTTTATCGATTGAGCAACTACCCTTAAAACCTCTAAATGCTTTTCGAAAGATTCCGATATAATCAGCAAATCATCGAGATATACAAACACCTCGCTCCTGAGAGCCGGAGAGATAACCTTATCCATTAATCTAGACATAGTCTGCGGGGCATTACAAAGCCCGAATGGCATAACTTTGTAATGGTATAGCGGTCTCCCAGGAACGGTAAATGCAGTCTTATCTTTAGATTGTGAGTCTAACGGAATTTGCCAAAAAGCGTCCTTAAGATCCAAGCTCGTTATAAATTCTGCTTTGGGTAGTCGGCTCAATATACCGTCAATCTGCGGCAGGCGATAAGCATCACCAACCGTAACTGAATTTAATTTTCGACTGTCTAAGCAAAGCCTATTTTTCCCTGGCTTTCGATGAAGAACAACTGGAGAAGACCAGGGGCTGTTTGACTCCTCAATAACTCCTAACGAAATCATCCTATCAAGTTCTTCATAAATTAGTTTTTCTACTGCCGGGGAGACAGAAAAATGACGTTGCTTTATAGGCTTTGCATCACCAGTGTCAATGACGTGACACAGAACATTTGTCCTTCCTAAACCTTCTTTAGCGAATGAGGGGAATAAACCAATCACCTGCTGGAGACGCTGTTGTTGAATAGCTTGAAGTGGCATTTGAGAAATGATTTCACTCACTTGTGAATCGAACGGAGTTCTAAATCTGTCTAAACCTATCGGAAGTAGATCGTACATTTCCCAGAAGTCTATACCTAAAAATAAATTTCTTTCTAGGCTAGGAATAATAAAAATTGTTATTTTTTTATTTACCCCCTTAAAATTTATATCAGTGTTTACAAAACCTACTACATTCTGGTTTTTACCATCCGCAGTTTTAACCGACGTTTTTAGCGTACGATATGGAACTCCTGAGCTAAGAAAACTTTGAGCGGCCTCTGCACCAATACAGCTTATTGACGCTCCAGTATCCAATAATCCTAGAATGTTTTTGCCAAAGAGAATAACCTCAGCATACGGCCTTATATCACACGGTTTATCAAGGACCGAGCATACAAACTTTTTCCTACATTGCTTAACATTTTGCCAAAAATCTCGTATACGTAAAGATGAACGGGAAGGTTGATGATTATCTTTGAAAATTCTTTCCCTAGCCTCATTATACTCTTTTATTCGTATATGTAATGGTTTCAAAATTTGGGGCATATTGGAAAAATCGATGGTTTCTGATTTTTTTGAAATTGGTGTAGCATTTGTGTTAGTTCCGATTGTATTTTTGTCATTTCCGGTATTATTTAAGTAATTGCTAGTAGAGCGCTTTAGAATTGAAATTATATTTCCGTTTCCCTTTGTTTGTGTGCACCTTTCGGTACACCGCAACGCGAGTTTTTTGAAGCACAATATTTACAATTTGGTTTGTATGTATCTGCTTTACCGCAACCATAACAAAATATCGTTCGATCAGAAAGACAGTCCTGATATCTATGTCCTGGCTTTCGACAGTTCCAACAAACTAAATTCACTTCCGATATTTCATCATGTTCAAATATTAAGTCTGCATCATTATCACCATTATCCTCAATCTCAGAGATACGTCTAGGAATGGGTGGATTTCTATGGAAACTAATACCGTGTTTTCTCCTAACATCAGCCAGGAAAAATTCCCTACGACGGCAAACATCACGAAGATGTTGAACCGAGTAGATTTGCGTGTTTAAAATCTCGTGTTGTATTTCGGGTAATAAATTACGCCTTATTATTTCCACTAAGGTAGAATCATCAAGTGGTTCTTTAAGCCGATCGAGAAGATCATTAATTGATTCATAAAATGAATCAAAAGTCTCATTTATTTTTTGTTTGCGATCCCTTAATAATTCCAAAAAGTCAATATCCGTACGAGCATCCCTATATTGTTGTCTAAGGGCCTGACATAAATTAGGCCATGTAATGGTAGTAACCGTTCTATGGTATCGCCAGAACCAATCACTGGCTTTGCCTTCAAATAAAGAGCTAGCATTTTTGCACAATAAATCGAAATTATTTTGTAACGTTTGGGAAGTTAAAGATTCCACGCGGTATATAAAGCTATCAACCGAAAGGCTAGTTGGACCCCCTGAAAACTTAATTTTCCAGTTAGAAATTATTTGTAGGACCTTTTCTGGCCGAACATTTAAATCAGATGATGAAGATGACCCAGAATTAGTATAGCTAAGTCTGCCATTTGAAAGAATATTTTCAGAACGCGGTTGATAAGAAGAGCTAGGTGTAGGTTCTACTGGTTTAATACCTAACAAATCCCTAAAAGTTTGCTGTTCAACCGCTGGCAATGTTCGCATTTGTGGTGGTGTTTTCAACACTGACGGTGGTTGTAATTGTGCACCTATTTGCTGTGATACGTTTGGAACGTTTAGGTTAAGTTTGGACAGGCTAGCCTCAATACTCGTCCCTATCATCTGGGCTATCTGAGTATTTAATGCCGTAAATAATTCTGCTTGCTGTTCTGCAACTATAGACGCTATCATTGACTTTAAATTTTCATTAGGTATAGAAGTACTGGTAGTCACAGGTGCAATATGTGAGGTCACCGTATTGAAATTTTGTGCATTCAATGCAGATGTCTTCAATGGAATATTTTCTACCACTTGTACTGAAGCCTTTTCTATAAACGAAGCGTTAAGCTGCTCAGCTTGAGTATTATGTCCTGCAGATCTAGACCGAGTTTCGATGCTGGAGGCACCATCTTTTGGTGGGTCATTTATAATCCGCGAATTACAAATTGGACAAAAAGGTCTAATTTTCAAACATTTGTTCAAACATGATTTATGAAACTCATGTCCACAGCACGCTCTCACTAACTCAGTTTTCGAGGTTATAGTGTTACTGCACACATTGCAGTCGGGATATCTATTACCAACTGAGGTACCTGCGGGATTATCTTTACTAGTCATGTTGAAAAATGACAAATAAGAAAATTTTTATAAGAATAAGTTTAAAAAAAAATAATTGTGGATATATTTCAGAAGTAAAACAAATTAAAAATTAAATAGCTATATTTTAGAATATTCAAAAAAAAATTCAAAGAAATGTATGTATATGTTGGTTTGATGAAAGTCAAAAAAAAAAACAATTACATAAAAATAACGCGGATTATTATCAAGATAAATATTGCTCTCGAAGAAAAAATTTACGTTAGCAACCTTGTGCTAAAACAAAAATAGAAAAATATGTATAATTATTTTAAATTCAAAGAATGTTTTTAATCATACATATATGTATAGGTAGATAGAAATACGAAATATAAATAGTTTTTTTATAACAGCCGGAAAAGGAAAGCTATCAACAGATTCTGTTTATCGGAAACAGAAACTAAAAATCTTGTATGTGTTTGTATATAATTATAACCGGTATGGTAACACCAAAAAAATTTTTGATTAAATAAATGAAAACTCAGAGATTGAAATGGCGACCGGAAATAAGAGTAATACAAAATATATAGTTGACTATTGACCAACTCTCATCAATATAGCAACAAATTTGAGGCAACAAGTTGCTGGAGCATAAACTAATTTCCTTGGCTTAAGAAAGAAGCTTTCAAATATTTTCGTTTATTAACGAAGACTTAAGCAACAAACTTTATTGATTATACTAAACTATAGTTATAGTTTGTATATCTGCTTTAAAAAAAGTATTAATTAAAATAACTTTGAGGATTTGCGGAAAGTAACAAAAAAATAAAAATTATTCAAATTATATAAAAAAAATCGATAAACGTAATTATATCTGTACTGTTTGATTCTTTTTACTAATGGTGTTAACTTGCTGTGGTAATAATCTTCCGAACAGAAAACTAAATTATTCCAGGTACAAGGAGAAAGAAAATTAAAGCTAAGAAAAGATGTACTTGTAGGGGATAAAATTATTAGCCATAGTTTAGCCATAGTTTTATAATTCCACCTATAATTGGATAGGGTGAATAATTTAAATCGCTATCACAATCGGTTAGACCCTAGCTCATTTGTCCAAGCTCTAAATTCCTGAAAGTGAAAAACGTAAAAAAAATTACGTGAAATTCGGAAAAGTATGAAATAATTAATGAAGAATAGATGTAGCTGTAGGGGATAAAACTATTTTAATCATAGTCTTATAATTCCACCCGCAGTTGGATAGAGTAAATAATTTAAATCGCCTTCACAATCGGTTACGCCTAGCTCAATTGTCCAGGCACTAAATTCCTGAAAGTGAAAAACAGATAAAAAAAATTTACATGCGATACGGGAAGCGATACGCAACAAAAAAAAAAGGTTATTATGAAAGGCATAATGGCTTTCGCTCAAAATAATTTCCGTAAAATTTAAAAGTTACATGAAAATTGGGAAGTTGAAGGAAGAAAAATAAATTTATTGAAATATAGAAAATGAAAAAAAAAGAAAAAAAAGTTGGAGTCGAACAGATTATCATCGATATATTAAATATATATCATAGGATGTAAAACAAATATGGCTTGACCTGTTCGGGCCCCACGTTGGGCGCCAAAAATTTATATTGTAGCATATAACGAAGTAAAATTCAGGCTTTATTGGCAGATGTTATTCTGAGTACTAAAGCAAGGCGATTGCACGCACTTGGTCCAGCTTTTGCTCGTCGGAGGGGAGGTTCGGTGCCTGCTGTATTCGTGCCAACATTGCTACAGTAAAATTTTAAAGTTATGCATGCTGAAGAATAAGATAGGGAAGGAAAAAAGGGGGGAAAAAGAAAACCATTGTACCTAAAAATTAAAAGCAATCTGCACCGAAAGTATCAAAAGTATTTCTTGGATGTTACAGATATATAATGCCCACCCTACCATGATCTCTAACTAAATTAAAAACCGAATAAAAGTTACATTTAGAAATCCCATTACTGACACAGCAAGTGAAAAACCAAAAGTTTTAAATCAAACAGATGAATTTAAATTTAGTCACAAATCATATTGATTTATTTAAAACTAAAGTCATTTAGAAACAAAACTTAAAGTTGTATTACCGAAATATTTATAAAATATCATTTATGAACTATATTATGTAAAAATAAACAAAATGATAATAATAAAAATAAACAAAATGATAATAATAATAATTCAGTTATATAAAAAAAAATATTATTAATATTCAGGTTCTACTATTTTATATTATAATTAAAGCCACATTTTTATTTGTTTTTACAAAAAAAAATTTTAATTGATTACAGTAATTCAAAAAAATTTAATTGAAATCACAACAATAAAAACAATAATTCAAATTATGCCATTCAATTAGTGGATTCCTCATTTCAATTTAATTAATCCATAGGAAGAAAGTAAAAAGTATAATTGAAATGATATTAAAAGGATTAAAATTTGTGGGTAATTTAATGAAAAAACTAGTAAATCAATTGAATCAAATTTGCATTGATAGGATCAAAAAAAAAATAATATGCAAAAGCAAAGTTTCAGTACTCCATGGAATGTATTTATATTCTGTTGTGATTAACGGGACAATGATTTTAAAAAAACAAATCAAGAAAGTAAACGTAATATAAAATTCGACCGTTCTAAAATTTAATAATACAAAAATTTTTTTTCCCATATGACGCAGTAACAATCATATTAATTAATTGTCAATTGAAATTTAGAATTGGTTATTAAATTTTAGTCTGGTCACTCGTTTGCTTCTAAATAAAAAGATTTAATTGCAAGTTGAAAGCGAAGAACAAAAGGTAAATGAAATATAAATAAAAACAAAAAGACACTTACATCAATGTTGTTGTTGTTCCCACGTCGAAAGATCTTTCGCAGTGCACAGCATACATGTTGTTGGAGTTGTCTGTCGAATTAATTCTTAAGCGAATCTCTTTGATTATTTGCACATAAGGAGATAGGCTATGCTTAGCAACATTCTTCTTAAGAGAGCAATTAAATTTGTTCTTAAGCACTGAAACACTTTTAGGACACTATTTAGCTTACAATAACTTTATGTATTTTGTAATTGTTGTTAGCAACATGATTCATCTGATATTAGTTTTTTTTTTATTTTTTTTTTGTTTTTTTTTTCTTTTTTTTTCTTTTGTTTTTTTTTCTGTTTTTAACAGCGATTTAAAGGGAAATAAAACATTATTTAAAGAAATTATGAAAGAAAATCAACAGCATTGCCAGAAGAAGAAAACAATGAAAAGAATTCTTGCTTGTCTGTATGTTTGTACACATGTATACATATTCACCTACTAAGCAAAATGTAAATATGTACAATGCATATTGTAATACGATTTTAACAAAAAAGAAATTCTTTTACACTGTCAAGCAAAAATAATTTTAAATTCTTTTCCTTTTTCTTCTGCATATAGAAATTCAAAGTAATTACACTATAATCAATTTTTACTTTTAATTTTGTTGTTTTCTCTTTTTTTTTTTTTTGTTAATGTCACTTTTCGTTTTAATTTTTTTTTTGTTTTGTGGTTATTTGGTTAGCACATACCTACATATTAAGCATATATGTATATAATAATCGGCGAAGGGTAAGGTAAAATAAGCTGATATAATAAAATTAGACGAGCGTAAGGCTTATTTTTCGTTCACTGTTTTTTTTTTGTTTTTATATAGAAAATTCACTGGATAATCAATCGTCCATTTAGGATTAAGCAATATATTGAAGCAATTCAATTGCATTCTAAACCAGCAATTTCACCCGCACACCGAATGACGACACCACACTGAATGATACTCTCACCTTACTGAAGAGGTTAATGCTGATGTTGAAAAAAATGAGAACCAAACGAAACTTCTATATTCCAATTAGGCAAAAGCTCATACCGATCACTTTGTTAGTGTAATAAAACACAATTAAGTGCCAAAACTATATAAAAGGTTAAAATTATGTGAATTTTTAAGTACAAAAATGAGAGAGTAATGCAATAGTTACCATTAAAGATTGGCACCATAAATAAAAAAAGTACATTTTGCACCCTCCACAATAGATGAAATAAATGAACTCTCTAAATAGAGATAAAAAAAAATTAATGGATTGTCTATAAAAATCATAGTTAAGTTATTAAATTTACCTGATCTATAAAATATCGTATTTTTTTTTTTTTGAACTTGCAGATCAATTCCTGCCTTTCGAAAAACGTATCCAACAATTAAATTTGGGTATTAATTAAATGAAGAAAAAAAATCTACAAATCAAAAAAAAATAATACTCATGTTAGAGAAGAAATTAACCAAGCGAAAATTAACTTGATATAATTTTGTACTTACAATTCGATCTCCTTTTCTTCACACTATCTAGGGTTAACGAAAAACTTTTATTTGAAAAAAATCAGCAAATTAGAAAAGAAATGACCTTCATTCGATGGCGGCTAGATGTTGAAAAGGTAGACAGTAATGTCTTGATTTTTCACGAAAGCTTCGCTTTACAACATGATTTGACTAAATTGAAGATCTAACGCTATTTTTCCCAAAATCTAATAATTCATGCGTAAACAAAAGTGCGTATAAACGTCAATTATGTGATAGGAATTAAGTAAAGCTAAGTGTTGTGGTGTGATAAAATCACAACTAGATGGCGTTGGTGAAAAATTTAAAATATTTTAAATGATCTTAATAAAAAAAAATATAATAGTGAATTTAAGTTTAGGAAAATGCTGAAGCAAGCGCCTTTACAAGCCTGAGCTATTTGTGCATTGCAAACCGTTGATTCGACGAAACTTTCTTACATTTTTTCGCCATTCAATACTATTTCGTCGTCGCTTTTGCCCAACTGAGATCGTTGCCAGTTCATCATCATTATTTGGCGATGAATCCGAGGATATAATTCTTGTCACTCGCCTTTTTGAGACACGTAGAAAGCCAACTGATGAACAATCGGAATCACCACTTTCGACATTGACCTCATTGTTGTTGTTGTCGTCCATTCTTGGCACTATTTAACTATAAATAGTAAACTTTAATATTTATAATATTTAAAAAAATACTATTCAACTTTACTTACTTAATATGCGCAGGTCAAATAATTAAAATATTTTTACGAAATCTTTTTCAAATGCTTTTTAGCAGGAAGGTTGTTACTTACGACGAAGGTTACGACCGATCTACACTCACTTCACTTACTAAATTAGAAACTCTTCTAACCACAGCGATATCATAACAGCGATCAAAGGTCGAATTCATATGTAATAAAGCATAAAGTTGGATTACAGTTACGCTTCCGATTGCTGCTCTCATGCAGTAATCAACTAAGTACAATAACAATTTAAAGAACACAAAAAATTAGCAGGTAGCGAAAGCTCGAGGAGAGGTAAGAAATAAAAACAAATAAGAGTGATTAAAAGCAAAGTTAACGAGTGATTAATGCAATATAAATTCAAGCGTGGACTTATTCCCTTTTTCCACTGAAAATAAAAATTTTGTGTTTCGTACAAAAAAATGTTTTGTCTTTAAAAGGGGTTTTCCGTTGAAATTTGAAAACAAAATTTTTACCATACATTGTTAGTCATAAAAGCAAGTGTATCCACGCTAAATCTCAAAAACGCCAAAAATGGACTCATTCCCTTTATCCACTGAACGACTCATATGTTGTGTAGTTAGATCGAAGAATTCAAAATATATACATTTCATTACGTTAAAGCATCAAATAAGTTTTTAAAATAAACCATTCTTTTGTTTTAGTTTTGAAATAAATGCCCGTAGTTTCGTTTTATTTTTGCATGGATACAGAGATAATTAAAAACTTACATTAAATGCTAGTTTTAAATTAAAGCAATAAAAAGGAATTAATGTTGTAGTTAGAGGTTTAACTTTTGCCATTTGTAGTTTTGGCTTTACTTTCGACTTTCTTTACGCGTTTTAAGCCATCTACTATATATTACTTTTCATAAACTGAGCGTACATTGTCATCATTTTGGGGACATCATGTTTAACAACGGTGGAAATCTACAAATACATTTTTTATTTCATACTTCTCTTATATATTAAAATTTGTTTAATTAAGGATTGATGGGCTTTTGTGGAATATGTAGGTTGCGCTACCATTTCTTCTAATGGTTGGTCGTTCTCTCCTACTAAGATTTATTTGCTTTCGAGCTGTTTAAAATATAATTCACATATTTTATTAAATTAAAAACATAATTCCACTCTGACCGTACCGCCAATTGCACCAACTTACATTTTTTCTATTCGTATTTATTTGGTTGCTTCTATTGTTTACTTTTATCAAAATTGAATCCTCCATTAACTTCATTCAAGGTGTACAAGTCCGTCTACTTATAGGAATAAAAAAGTAGATAATTAATATTTTATTTATGAAGCTAACGGTATAGTACCCAATGCGATGGGAATATTATTTCCAGACAAATTACGATGAGAAGCACTGACACGCACTCTACATGCAAGTCATAATCAAAAGCAATAATACAATACCACAATTCAACTTGCGAAAAGTTTCGTCACCAGCAACTGGACCAATGGTTAGCTTAGCTATAGTAATTTGTGATTCCTTCCTTCTGGCACTGGGTTGAGTAGTATTGTATGTAATTGTCTTACTTAAAACAAATTTTTACAAGCATCAGCAAAACCCTCCAAAATGTCACTCAAAACCCTAGAATTGGCTCTTGTCTCATCCAACTCCTTTTACAACTCAGTCAACTTTTTATGTTGTTTGCGTTCCTTTTTCGATAAACTCAACAAACATTGACGATGAGCCTCCAACTTCTTTTGTTTCAATTCATTTTCTTTCTCTGCATCTACATTAACATTTTTTATCTTCAAAGCCCACAAACAAGTTATAAATACATTCCAAGTTGAAATTGTTGTTTTTGGCGTTGATTAAATGATAAATGCGACGTACATATTATGAAAAGAGTCATGTCTAGCTTTTTATCATTGGCAAACACAAAACGGAAACAATTCTTAATATCATGTTTACTTTCATCATCACCAGCAGCATGTTTACTTTTCGTTGTTTTGTGCCTCTTTTCGACTGTAAAAATTTCGAATCTTCTCCATCCGACATGTCAGCTACATTATCCAGCATCTCATCATCATATTGTTCATCATCGTTATTTTGCTTCTTCCTTCTTGGCCGCCTTTTGTTGTGCCAGCCTTCGGCCCTGGCTTGAGTAGTCTTGAATGTAATTTTCTTACTTAAAACAAATCACAAGCTATGGGTTTTAATATTCACCTTTTATATTTTTATATCAAAACAGAAAATACGATATTATTAATAGTGGTTCTCACCCTTAATAGAAAACTTTTGAGGAAATTTCCTACAAGAAAACTTTCTACCAATTTTTCCACCAAAGAGTGAACGTCTTTTTATTAATAGTGGAAATTTTCACAATCAGCTGATTTTGTTTACATATCAAAAAATTTTATAAACTTCCCGCGAGTTTTTATATTAATTAAACAAAAAAAAAATGCCTAAAACTGCAGAAAAACGAAAAATTATCCAATTTTTAGCAGAAAATGCTATTAATAAAATTGATTTTGTGACAAATTCAGAATTTGAAGGTAATTTGAATAGTTAATGGGTAAAATATGGAAAAATATAAAAAACAAAACATTTTCAGAGACTGACAACAGCACTACAGAGGATGAGATTGACATTATTATGGATGAGGTGATGGATGACATTATTTTGGTAGAATCCTGTCGCCGAGGGGTATATAATGCAGTTCCAAAATCTATGCACTGGTCGTTGGATATTTTAACAAAATTGGATGACAATCGTTTTCTTCAAATGTTACGAGTAAGCCGGAATGATTTTGATAAACTTGTTTCATTGATATGTGATGATCCAGAATTCAACAAACCCCATAAATGTGAGCAATTTCCTGTTCACTATCAACTAGCCATAGTTCTTTACCGACTTGGGTCTTCAGGGGAAGGTGTCTCGTTAAAAAAAATCACAGCAGTCTTTGGAGTTGCTGATGGTGGCACTGTTGACATAATTACAAAACGAGTTTTCAAAGCATTTCTGAACCTACAAGGTACCTCCATCTCCTGGCCGGATGAAGAAGAAAGGTCGGCCATTGTGGCAGCTACTTATAACGAGCTACCTTTTTGTGTTGGTTATGTAGATGGAACGGAAATTGCATTGGCTGAAGCACCTGTGGTTAATCCTCAAAATTTTTTTTTCACGAACGCGGCAGTATTCTATTAAAGCACAATTGATTTGCGATTATCAGTGTCGTATACGAAATGTCGTAGTTGGACATGAAGGAAGTGTGCATGACTCAAAAATATTTAAAAGCTGTGAAATATATAAAGAAAGTCAAAAATATTTTTCATCACACCAATGGATTGCTGGAGACTCGGCTTATTGTTTATCAACAACGCTTATTACTCCGTATCGAAGCAATTCTAATCAAATGGATTCAGCAAAGAGAAAACGTTTCAAGAAAAAACATAGCTCGTACAGAGTTCGAATTGAGCATTGTTTTGGGTATTTAAAAGAAAAGTTCAACAGCTTAAAAAATCTAAAAATGCGTATTAATTCGAAAGAAAGCCACTTGTTTTGTTGTCAGTGGATAATGTTTTGCTGTATAATACATAACATTTTGTTACCTGAAAGCGGATTAGAATACAGTCAGTATTCATTTGAAGAAAATGAAGTCGATGAAGAGGAAGATGAGGAGGAAATTCACCCACCAAATCAAAAATTTGAATTCAAACGTCAGGCTATTAATTCCTTAATGTTTGATTAATTTTTTATATTATTTTGTAAATGAATTACATTTAATAATTTTTAAAGATGGCAACGATATTCAAAGGTTTAATACTGTTGGCTCAGAATGGATTAAAATTGTTGGTCTAAAGTCGTTTAATAATAATAAAAACAATTTTTTTATATAAAATAAAAAAAGTTAAATTTTATTTATTTGTAATTCATTTTAAAAATATTTTTTTGTTTAAATATAGATTTTAAAAAGTAAAATTTGTACTTCATATTTCTAACTACACCATTACCAGATTTTATTCGGAAAAGATCAATTGTAGTTCGAAGATTCCAATTGTAATTCGAAGATTCTACTTGTAACTCAAAAATTCCATTTGTAATTCGAAAATTCTATTTGTAATTCATAGATTCTATTTGTATTTCGAAGATTCCATTTGTAATTCATTAAAATACCAATTGTAATTCGGAAAAGATCAGTTGTAATTCGAAATAGATCAATAGTTATTCGAAATAGATCAATTGTAGTTCGAAAGAGATAAATTGTAATTCGATAAAGATCAATTGTAATTTGGAAAATATCAATTGTAATTCAAAAATGATCAATTATAATTTTAAGATTCCAAATGTAATTCGAAAAGGATCAATTAAAGTTCAGTTGACATTATTCCAATTACAATAGATCTTTTATGAATTAATCAATTGAATTACAATTAATCTATTTCGAATTACAATTGATCTTTATCGAATTGCAATTTATCTCTTTCGAACTACAATTGATCTATTTCGAATAACTATTGATCTATTTCGAATTACAATTGATCTTTTTCGAATTACAATTGTATTTTTATGAATTACAAATGGAATCTTCGAAATACAAATAGAATCTTTGAATTACAAATAGAATTTTTGAATTACAAATGGAATTTTCGAATTACAAGTAGAATTTACGAATTACAAATGAAATCTTTGAATAACAAGTACAATCTTCGAATTACAAGTAGAATCTTGGAATTACTATTGACCTTTTTTGAATTACATCTGTAAATGGTGTATACATAGAGATGCTTTTCAAAAGCAACATTAATTAAGCTTTTATAAAAACAATTTATAAAAAAAAGCTAAATTTGATTTAGTTGTAATAAATTGTTTAAATTCATTTTTGTAAAATATAAATTTAATAATAAAAAAATTATATTTATAAATTATATACATATATATTAATATATATAAATTTAATAATAAAAAAAATTGGTATGTAAAGTTGTGCTTTTTAATTTTTATGTACAGTGCCGGTCATAAGCATTCACACAAAGCTATAGTAGACAAAAATTTTAAAAAACAAAATTTTAAATACCGAACCTTAGGTGTACTTAAATTAATAAACAATAAAATCTTTTCTTTGCTTACAAAAAATTGGTGGTCAAAAGAATTGGAGGTCATAAAATTCGGATTTTTTCTTCAGCATTAAAAAAATGTTAAGTTTTTTTTACGTTATTAAAAAAATTAAAAAATAAGTAGTAGATATATACAAATTAGTAAATATTTTCTTAAATGTAAAATGTTTGGACTTATAAAAAAAAATTTTAGAAATATTTTTTAAAAATTTTCAAAAAAGTTTTGGAAAAAAATATAATTTTCCAGTTCGACCCTCGTAGCACATTTATTATAAACTCAATCTAGACAATTTAAAGATTAAATTAAAGTTTAATAAATTCCCTACAAAAGTCGTTTTAACAAAATACTCGTTTGATTAAAATAGGTTCGGTATTTAAAATTTTGTTTTTTAAAATTTTTGTCTACTATAGCTTTGTGTGAATGCTTATGACCGGCACTGTATACCAAAAGCCATAAAAAAGATATGAAGGTAAAAATTGTTTAGGAATTGGTATATTTGTATTTCATTCCGATGGCAAATTTTTCTATGCGGTCTTGTTTTTCAATTTCTAATATTTTAATTCTTTCATCTTTTTCGATTTCAAGTTTTTTCAACACCATTTCTTCCTTTTTCTGTTCTACTTCTTCTTCAAATTTCCTTTTATTAAACTCAAACTTTTTTTCAAATTTTTCTTTGTCAAATTCAATTTTTAGCTTTAAGTAACCGGTTCTTTCAATTTGTACAGCTGCAAGCTGGTCAATAGCATTTTTTGGAGCCGATTTTTTCATCTTTGCCGCAAATCCTTGTACAGCTTTATTTTTCGATGATGATTCGCTTTCCTCAACTGAAGGTCTTTGAGACAATGCTGGTGTTACTTGTGAATTTGTTGTCTGTAACGTTGGTGTTAGTGTTGAAGATGGAATTTCGACAAAGTCTTCATTAATTCCGACTGACAGAAGCTCAGAATTAAAGGTTGGAGTTTCCTGATAGTTATCTAAAGCTTCATACTCGCAATATTCATAATCACTTCCTAAGGGATTTTCCGTTGATAGCTGGGAACTGTTTAGATCCATATTGCATACTGTAGCGGTGTCATAGGTAGGAAATGAAAACTCAGAAGATTTTTTTCCAAACACATCGTGTAGTTCGTCATAGTAATGACACATTTTACGAAGCTTACCTAAAATATAAATAAATAAATAAAATAAATTTTTGTACATATTACGAAATTTTTCGGTCAGTCCGATCGGAGTTTATCTTCTGTCCCCACTTTGAGCCTCAAAATTGGAATTTTTGAAAAAAAAAATATTTAAAAAAAAATAATTAAAAGTTTTTTTATTAAAATTATAAGAAAATTATTTTTGTGTGATATTTGATCGTAAATACTTAAATAAGGAATTAAAAAATTTTACGGTATCATTAACCCGTTCAAACTTGATACCAAAATAATTGCATGATTTTTGTGGGAATTCTCAAAACATCTTTTTTCAAAATTTTAAAATTTTATTTTAAAAAAATTTAAAACACAAAATTTTTTTATTCTGCATTCATTCAGAACACCTTGTAGAAGAAAAATGTAAAATATGGTGGATATTCGTTGGGCCACTTTTCGGGAATCGCTGGGGAAAGTTAGCGGATTTCAAGGAAATGTTGGTTTTATCAATAATTTGGCTTAATAAATTCTTATAAAATAAATTTTTATAACTACGAAATTATAGTTGGGGTAAAAAACACAGAAGTCATTTTACTTGTTTTTTTTACAAAATTTAAGCTCTAAACTTCAAATTTTCTGCGGGGGTCATTTTTGACCCCCAGCCAATGTGGTTTTAAGACGTCCTAGATCGGTTAGATTTCATTACAGACTTACAGATATCTGATAGAATACCACGACACCAAACAATTAATTAATTGATAAAACCAACATTTCCTTGAACTTTACCCACCGATTCCCGAAAAGTGGCCCGACGGATATCCACCTTATTTTCATTTTTCTTCTCCAAGGTGTTCTTAATGAATGCAGAATAAAAAAATTTTATATTTTAAATTTTTTTGAAATAAAATTTTAAAATTTTGAAAAAAGGTGTTTTGAGATCCCCCCCAAAAATCATGCAATTATTTTGGTATCAAGTCTGAACGGGTTAATGATACCGAAAAATTTTTTAATTTCTTATTTAAGTATTTACGATCAAATATCACACAAAAATAGTTTTCTTATAATTTTAATAAAAAAACTTTTAATTATTTTTTTTTAAAAATTTTTTTTTCAAAAATTCCAATTTTGAGGCTCAAAGTGGAGACAGAAGATAAACTCCGATCGGACTGATATTTTGCATGTAAGTTACCCTTAGGAGACCGACAGTTTTGGCGGGTATTATAATTTGATCAGAGACAAAAACAAGCCATCCTTTTGTACACTATTCAACCCCTAGTTTACGTTCATCTTTTTTTATGTAAGGCATTCATATTTTGTAAATGTATCTCTTATTTACCTTCTATGCTATTAACGCCTTCGTCGGACTCTAGCAATCCTGTTCCTGTTGAGTTTCTCCAGTTTTCGGCCTTTACGTAGTTACTTCTCAAATGATTTACCTTCCACTTTACCATAATCCAGGTTGCGTCCACCTCGGCAGTTTCTATAAATTTGTTGTAAAAATTTGTGCTGTAGGTTTCTAAAAATATTAAAAAACAATTGTTAAAAACAATAAATAATTAACTTATACAACTTACCTCAAAATCACGGTGATCCTGCAAAAACTCTAAAATTTGCTTTGTTTCTCCGTCTGTCCATCTTTTATTGGATTTTTCTCTAGTTTTTTGTTTTTTATTTTGTTTTGTTCCATTAATATTCATTATTTTGTTTATTTTCTTTCAAATATTAAAAGTTTAATTTAATTAGCAAATGTTTATTTGTTTGAAGTTACGGCAGGTGGTAAAAATCAGCTGTTTGAGTTGAAGAAATGTTTTTCTTTTTCTCAACATCAACTTACTCAAGCATAAAGTCGAAGAAAATTTCTATGTAGAAAAGAAGAAACCAAGAAAACGAGAAAAACGAGCTACCATGTATTTTGTTGTTGTATCTGTCAAAATTTTTTTCGTTTTCTTCATTTCTCCGATTCTTTTTTTGTTTTCTACGAAGAGTGAGAACCGCTATTAATAATATCGTATTTTCTGTTTTGATATAAAAATATAAAAGGTGAATATTAAAACCCATAGCTTGTGATTTGTTTTAAGTAAGAAAATTACATTCAAGACTACTCAAGCCAGGGCCGAAGGCTGGCACAACAAAAGGCGGCCAAGAAGGAAGAAGCAAAATAACGATGATGAACAATATGATGATGAGATGCTGGATAATGTAGCTGACATGTTGGATGGAGAAGATTCGAAATTTTTACAGTCGAAAAGAGGCACAAAACAACGAAAAGTAAACATGCTGCTGGTGATGATGAAAGTAAACATGATATTAAGAATTGTTTCCGTTTTGTGTTTGCCAATGATAAAAAGCTAGACATGACTCTTTTCATAATATGTACGTCGCATTTATCATTTAATCAACGCCAAAAACAACAATTTCAACTTGGAATGTATTTATAACTTGTTTGTGGGCTTTGAAGATAAAAAATGTTAATGTAGATGCAGAGAAAGAAAATGAATTGAAACAAAAGAAGTTGGAGGCTCATCGTCAATGTTTGTTGAGTTTATCGAAAAAGGAACGCAAACAACATAAAAAGTTGACTGAGTTGTAAAAGGAGTTGGATGAGACAAGAGCCAATTCTAGGGTTTTGAGTGACATTTTGGAGGGTTTTGCTGATGCTTGTAAAAATTTGTTTTAAGTAAGACAATTACATACAATACTACTCAACCCAGTGCCAGAAGGAAGGAATCACAAATTACTATAGCTAAGCTAACCATTGGTCCAGTTGCTGGTGACGAAATTTTCGCAAGTTGAATTGTGGTATTGTATTATTGCTTTTGATTATGACTTGCATGTAGAGTGCGTGTCAGTGCTTCTCATCGTAATTTGTCTGGAAATAATATTCCCATCGCATTGGGTACTATACCGTTAGCTTCATAAATAAAATATTAATTATCTACTTTTTTATTCCTATAAGTAGACGGACTTGTACACCTTGAATGAAGTTAATGGAGGATTCAATTTTGATAAAAGTAAACAATAGAAGCAACCAAATAAATACGAATAGAAAAAATGTAAGTTGGTGCAATTGGCGGTACGGTCAGAGTGGAATTATGTTTTTAATTTAATAAAATATGTGAATTATATTTTAAACAGCTCGAAAGCAAATAAATCTTAGTAGGAGAGAACGACCAACCATTAGAAGAAATGGTAGCGCAACCTACATATTCCACAAAAGCCCATCAATCCTTAATTAAACAAATTTTAATATATAAGAGAAGTATGAAATAAAAAATGTATTTGTAGATTTCCACCGTTGTTAAACATGATGTCCCCAAAATGATGACAATGTACGCTCAGTTTATGAAAAGTAATATATAGTAGATGGCTTAAAACGCGTAAAGAAAGTCGAAAGTAAAGCCAAAACTACAAATGGCAAAAGTTAAACCTCTAACTACAACATTAATTCCTTTTTATTGCTTTAATTTAAAACTAGCATTTAATGTAAGTTTTTAATTATCTCTGTATCCATGCAAAAATAAAACGAAACTACGGGCATTTATTTCAAAACTAAAACAAAAGAATGGTTTATTTTAAAAACTTATTTGATGCTTTAACGTAATGAAATGTATATATTTTGAATTCTTCGATCTAACTACACAACATATGAGTCGTTCAGTGGATAAAGGGAATGAGTCCATTTTTGGCGTTTTTGAGATTTAGCGTGGATACACTTGCTTTTATGACTAACAATGTATGGTAAAAATTTTGTTTTCAAATTTCAACGGAAAACCCCTTTTAAAGACAAAACATTTTTTTGTACGAAACACAAAATTTTTATTTTCAGTGGAAAAAGGGAATAAGTCCACGCTTGAATTTATATTGCATTAATCACTCGTTAACTTTGCTTTTAATCACTCTTATTTGTTTCTATTTCTTACCTCTCCTCGAGCTTTCGCTACCTGCTAATTTTTTGTGTTCTTTAAATTGTTATTGTACTTAGTTGATTACTGCATGAGAGCAGCAATCGGAAGCGTAACTGTAATCCAACTTTATGCTTTATTACATATGAATTCGACCTTTGATCGCTGTTATGATATCGCTGTGGTTAGAAGAGTTTCTAATTTAGTAAGTGAAGTGAGTGTAGATCGGTCGTAACCTTCGTCGTAAGTAACAACCTTCCTGCTAAAAAGCATTTGAAAAAGATTTCGTAAAAATATTTTAATTATTTGACCTGCGCATATTAAGTAAGTAAAGTTGAATAGTATTTTTTTAAATATTATAAATATTAAAGTTTACTATTTATAGTTAAATAGTGCCAAGAATGGACGACAACAACAACAATGAGGTCAATGTCGAAAGTGGTGATTCCGATTGTTCATCAGTTGGCTTTCTACGTGTCTCAAAAAGGCGAGTGACAAGAATTATATCCTCGGATTCATCGCCAAATAATGATGATGAACTGGCAACGATCTCAGTTGGGCAAAAGCGACGACGAAATAGTACTGAATGGCGAAAAAATGTAAGAAAGTTTCGTCGAATCAACGGTTTGCAATACACAAATAGCTCAGGCTCTATTGTATCAGCAAAAACATTTACGGATGTAGTTTGTCGATGCAAACGTAACTGTAATTCCAAAATTACAGTTGACCAAAGAAAAGCAGCGTTTACATCCTTTTTTAACTTAAATTCCCATACACAACAAAATATTTTTATTAGAGGTTGCGTTGCGTCGAAAATAGTTGAAAGACAGCGTCCAAGAAATGATAATCCAAAGCCGAGATTTCGTACTTTTTCGTATTCTATTCGAATACCAGACCAAGGCCACATTCATGTCTGCAAAAAGTATTTTTTGGATACATACCACATAAGCAACAAACGACTTTTTAATTGCAGTAAAAAATTCAGGTTTCGGAATTAATAGACCAGCGGGGAAAACACATTCGAACTAATAAAATTGATGACACACCCATCATTAATCATATAAAATCATTTCCGATCTGCTGCAATGGCTAGTATAACCATTGCAGCAGATCGCATAATCCGCAGCTCAAGTATTTAAATTCCAACTTAAACATAAGAAAAATGTACGACCTTTATGTTGAGAAGTGTAAGTCGGACAGTCTTGAAACTGTAAAAGAAAAATTTTACTACCATATTTTTTCTACGAAATTCAACTTACATTTCAAACACCCATCCAAAGATACTTGTCAAATGTGCGATTTACTAGAAATTAGAATTAAGTCATCGGTTGACAATATTATCTCAATACAAGAAAAGGAGTGCCACTTATTAAAAGCTCAAACAGCCCGAAGCCAAATGACAGCGGATAAGCTAACTGCTTCCGAAAGCACTTATGTGTTTTGTTTCGATTTGCAAAAAGCCTTAGCTTTTCCCAAGTTAACCACATCAAGTGCTTATTACAAACGTAATTTGTACGTATATAACTTAGGATTTCATGAGTTTCAAAACAATGCTAGAGACATGTTTGTTTGGCCAGAAACTGAGGGATCAAGAGGCTCGCAATAAATCGCATCTTGTTTGGTCAAATACATAAAAATGTTTGCTGATACGCACGATCGGATTGTTTTGTGGTCTGACTCATGTATTGGACAAAATAGAAATATCAAAACTGTCTTAAGTTTACTGAAATTAGTTCAAAGTACTGATATAAAAGCTAAGTCGATTGAAATGAGATTTTTAGTAAGCCGACTTCGCCGTTATTGAGTCTAACGAACAAAAAATTCAGCACATTTATTCGCCAATTGGATAAATATAATCGCCACATGCAAAAGAAAGGAACATTTTCGAGTGGTTAAAATGACCCATTTTGATTTTTTCTCTACAAAATCTTTGGAAAATAACGTTTGCAATCGCAAAACCAATACCGCGGGAAAACCGGTAAACTGGCTCCAAATGAGGTCGATCAAATTAGAGAGATCGAAACCATGGGTAATACAATATAAAAATAATTTCGATGAAAATTTTGGATTTGAAAATATAAACATAAGAAAGAAAGGTAAAGTAATGTTATTGAATAGCGTGAGTCAAAGTCTATTGTATCCTGAAACTAGAGCTATAACAAAAGAAAAGAAAAAGGATATGATTGATTTATTAAAATATATCGCTCCCGTGTACCATACTGTCTATAAAAACTTGAAAACAGTATCAAGTCAGAAAGATTATTCTGAAGAAGGCATAATACTTTGTTAAATTTGTCATACTTACGATTCATTTAAAAAGAAGAAATTTTTTTAGTTATTTTTTGTTTTAAAAAGAAGAAACTTTTTATGTTATTTTTTTAAGTTCATTAAAAATAAAACTGTGCGAATGCACTGAACTAAAAAACAAATTATCTGCAACCTTTTTTTGCAAAATTATAAAAAATGTACTCTTTCCAAAATATGCTAATTCAATTAAAACACTACGCGAGGTAAGCCAATATTTAGATGGATATTTTTTCTTTTTATTTCCGAACGAATGCTCAAAGTCAAAACATAATTAATTTGCATTTTTACGCTATCGATTTTAACAACAAAAAATTTGGTGGACTTATTCCCTTTTCCACTGAAACTCTTAACAATAAGAACGTATTTGTATCATATTAACAGGTTTTACATACTAACATTATATATTTACAATTGTAAAAGAAGTCCTCATAATTAATTTTGCTATTTTAGTTTTGAGTTTTGTTGTAACAACTAGTTTTAAAGTCAACGTCAACTGTTCCGTCGTTTTTCTCCATTTCAAATTTTTGGACTCATTCCCTTTATCCACTGAACGACTCATATGTAGATTAAAATATAAAAAAAATTCTTCAACTGACATAAAGCCCATTTAACAGCAGTACATTTGGCAATCCGATATTTTCTACCGAAAAACTTGTACGGTAACACGAACACGTCGGCCATCAGTAAATTTTTCGGGTTTGCTGAAAATTAAAAATTTGATCCCGCGTACAAGTTAAATGTTAAAGCACAAAAAATAACATAAATTTGGCAGTTTCAGGTTCTTATCCAAGTAGTTCCCTTATTTGCAATTTTGGCACCGAATTACTAAATTGTTCAATTTCAGGATGCATCATATTATAGTAAATCAACCACACAGCATCTAAAGGCATATTCGAGTCTAAAAATATCGCACCTGCAACAGACTCGAAAACATCACCTAATTAATGCCTTTGGTATTTCAACGTCTTCATAATATTAACCTCTTCGTTTATACTATAACCGTTTTTCGTATGAATACGCACAAAACGATCAATAGCTTCGTTACCACCTGAGACAAGTGTCTAAAATATTTGTGGATTTCATGCCTTACAGCTAATTATGCAAATACGGTATTGTTAACTAAAGCAGATTTCAAATCGGTTAAGGCTCCAGGTGAATGCTGCCTAGGGTCTTCATACAAAAGCCTTATCAAATACAGCATCACCCAGAATTGTAAACACAATCTATTGGGAGTATGAGGCATAAATAATGGCTTGCAACAAGTACGATCTGCCGCGGAATTTATATTTCAAAGCTTGTTCTAATTTCGTATAACCCAGCGCTTCTTCACCAATGGGTGTATATTGTAGCAGTGGAGATTTGGACGAAGTCCAAGAGCCATAAACAGTAACAAGTCAGGAAAAGTACTACTAGGTTCACTAGCTTCTTTAGCATCATATGATATACTCCAAATAAGGTTTCAACTCAATCGGCAACAGGTTTATCTAAACGAGAACTAAAAATTTGTTTTATTCATTTCCAATATATTTTATTTCGAGTTTTAATGAAATTAGGTCGAATACTATATTTTTTCTATAAATTTATTAACTGTAATGTATTATGTTAAACACACTCACTTTAATTACATTATTATTTTGCTAGTAAATATCAATTATAATGTAAATCTTATTTAACACACTTATTTCAATTTATAATACAATTAACTGAAATAAGAACGCGTTAATTTGCCCACAGAAATTTCAATTTGTGACAATGAATAAGCAGAAATAAATAATAAAAAAGTATACAACGTGTATAAGGGTGACAGCATGTTATATTAATAAAGTTGTTTCATCTGAAAGTCGTTGTAAAAATATTATGAAAATTTCTGTAGTTTACAAACAAAAATGTAGATGTAGCTAGTGTGTGTCTAGACTGGTTGGACGGTGGTGTGGCCATCAGAGAACCTGAGCGGAAGCACTCCTAAAGTGGCTGATACACGACATCAAACTGCCGTCAATATATTTGATTGTTTGTGTGTTTTGGTTACACGTACACGTTGTGTGTGAGTTTGATGAAAATCGAAATCGTTTTGATTTTCGTCAAAATATTGATGCGGTTGATGTCGCCTATCACCAAAAGTCGTCAATATTCATTTTATGTTGCGTGGCGTGGCGTGAACATCACACGGAAAAATGGAGAAGCAGAATTTTATTTTAGAACTGCTGGAAGTGTATCGTTCTTCACCGGCGTTGTGGGACACAAATTGTAAGGAATATGCTAACAAATATGTGAAAAATGAGCAATACGAATTTTTTTTTTATTGCTATTGCTAAGGCAATAGCCAACACAGCATATTTTTTATTATTCATTATTTTTTCTCTTTCTTCCGCGTGTTGACACTTCGAAGACCGATTAAAAATGAATATTGACGAGCGAGTTTGACAGCGTCTATCACCTCCATCAAACCAAAACACGCATACAATCAAAAATATTGACGGCAGTTTGATGTCGTGCATCAGCCACTTAACAATACAAAACAACTTTGAGATGAAAAACAAAACAGACAAACGGAAAAGTTTAGTTTAATAAAAGAAGTATGTATGCATATCGGACGACGTTAAATGAGAAAAATAAAAATGTTTAAAATTTCATTCATTACTTTTTTTTGCAGAATTTTTTTATTGACCATCACAGGGAATTTAAAGAAGAATTTGAGTAGATATTAGTTTTTTTTGATGCATTTTTTGAGTTTAACTTATTCCATATGTAACACGAAATCCGCAAATGTAGTGCTATTGTCGTTAGCAGTGCTGCCAATTTTTACAACTTATTGTAATTTCGACGATTTTTCAATTTGTTAAAATGATTTTTTAAATTTGTTTAAATGATGATTGAAGACTTAAAATTTTCAGTAGTATAAAAATTACGATTTCAAGGGTTAGCAATTAATGGGTTGTTTATCGAAAATTGATAGTTTTTGTTCATTGTAAATGTAAATTACAAAATATGTATACATATAATTCTGGGTCAAGTCGTTTCAAAACGGAAATACCTTGAATAGCATTTCCATTTAAGATTAAAGTTTTAATTACGGCGCACAGTGGACCATATTTTGAGAAGGCGGCCAAAAATCATTTTTTTTTGTTACCGATTTTAAAGTTATGTTATTCATTTGAAAGTAAATACTAATAAACGTCGGGAGCCAAAAAATTGCGACTCTATCTCAACTATATCACAGCGAACATGGTCTTCGAAAATGGGCTTTCTCAGTATTTTGCTAAAATTAAAAATGTCTTTGTAAATTTTTATTTTTGCATGACTGTAACTTTTTTGGATTAAAAGATTTTTAAGTGAAATAAATTTTGTAAAATTTTGTGGCTTCCATACTATTAACGTTAAAAATGTAAAATCACTGACTCGTTCCGAAATTTAAAAAAAAAATTTTTTAAAAAGGTCTAATAGAGCATAACTCCTGCCAGTCAAAAGCAGTCAGAAAAAATCTTGCACTCTTCTATAGTACGAACCCTCCCTATACCCCATTATACACCCGCCAGTTTCCGCCCGTGTGCACCAGAACAATTTTTCTGACCCAAGGTTAGATATTTTCTGCAAAATTTATGAATACAAAAGTTGTCCACTATGTGGTTAGGATATATTAAGTTTGAGGTGATGTTTGTAACTGCCAAAAATATTGGACCTTTATCCATCTTTTATTATACGGATCGACTCAAAAACACTTTCTGAGTCGATTAAACGATGTCCGTCCGTCCGTCTGAGTGTTATGAATACAAAAGTTGTTCGTACCGGTGCAACGCTGTGTATTTTTTTGCGTGTCGGTAGAGTTGTCAGGAGTTATTATATACTTATAAAAAAGGGTTGAGAGATAATGCGCTTAATTGTTACAGGTACATTTACACAAGTATCTTTCAAAAACATTAATAGTCTGAATTAGAGTTATATAGTTTAAATACCTGACAAAATGGGAAACAATTTAAATAACAGGTAAATGGTAATATAAGATAAAAATTTTTATTTTACATAATTGCAAGAAAGAGTATTTATAATAATGTTTCCATAATTATTATTCATCATAATTTATGCAATGGCTAAGTACTGTTACAGAGATCTGGCAGATATTTATTTTCAACGAAATGATGTTAGACGATGTAATTTTGCACATAGTGAGCAACGACTTCTTTAAGAATTGTAACCTAGAAGACATTGAAATGCACAAAGGAAAAATTACTAATTTTGCATCGAATTTGAAAAGACGGTACATTGAATGCTCTCATGTACAAACGTTACCAAGACTGGTTAATAAAGGAACTTATTTTTGAGAGTGCATCTAAAACTGCCAACGAAAGTGGAAAAAAAGGTCGACCAGCAAAACCAATTGACGGATGTAGTGAGAGATCTCAAAGGCGCAAGCTGGAGAATATCAATGAAGAAATTTCTCAAAGAATTATTAAGGATTCATTTTTGCACCAAATTCAACCAACCCAAAATAAAAAAAATAAAATTGAAACAATTGAAAAAATTGTAGAAGCGAGCCCAAGGCGCACAAAAAGGATTTGGAAAAGCATTCCTACACTAATTGAAGATAAGAAATTTACGCCGGAAGAAGCGTTCGCCCTATTTTTGGATTTGAAATTGACCAAAAATCAATATAAGGAATTGCGAAAGCGAACCAATGAAAATAATTGTGGGATTTTTCCAGAGTATCGAGATTTAGTTTCTGCCAAAAAAGAATGCTTACCTTCACAATCGGCTATTAGTGTCACTTCAACATCAGCAGAAATAAAATTGCAAGATCTCCTTGAACATACTGCAGAACGATTGCTAAATACGCTTGATACTGATCATTTAAAAAAAATTGGTAATGGCAGCATTACTTTAATTTCTAAATGGGGATGTGATGGATCCTCTGGTCAGAAACAATACAAGCAATTTAATGCTGAAAATTCATCAGATGCTAATTTATTTATGGTATCTTTCGTTCGATTGCGCTTAACAAAATGGTATAGCGTCTTAGAGCCGTCAACTAGTAGAGCAACAGAAATTGATATATGGAAAAATGAAATTCCTTCTTCTACAAAGTATTGCAGACCAATAAAATTTGCATTCAAAAAGGAAACCAAAGATGTCATAACTGAAGAAGTTCAAAAAATAAAAGATCAAATTAAGGAACTTCAACCAGTAATATTTAAATTTGATGACCAAGACATTGAAGTACATTTTAAAATGTGCCTCACAATGATTGATGGAAAAGTTGCACAAGACATCAAGTCAATTAAGCCAACCCCCACCAGAAGACGATAGTTTTAAGGAAGCCTACGAATTTGGAATATCCCCTCTTCATGCTAGAATACGTTTCATGGAGCATATTCTTAAATTGGGTTATGATTTGGAATTTGGTTCATTAGGCGAAACAATATAATATAATATAATATAATATAATATAATATAATATAATATAATATAATATAATATAATATAATATAATATAATATAATATAATATAATATAATATAATATAATATAATATAATATAATATAATATAATATAATATAATATAATATAATATAATATAATATAATATAATATAATATAATATAATATAATATAATATAATATAATATAATATAATATAATATAATATAATATAATATAATATAATATAATATAATATAATATAATATAATATAATATAATATAATATAATATAATATAATATAATATAATATAATATAATATAATATAATATAATATAATATAATATAATATAATATAATATAATATAATATAATATAATATAATATAATATAATATAATATAATATAATATAATATAATATAATATAATATAATATAATATAATATAATATAATATAATATAATATAATATAATATAATATAATATAATATAATATAATATAATATAATATAATATAATATAATATAATATAATATAATATAATATAATATAATATAATATAATATAATATAATATAATATAATATAATATAATATAATATAATATAATATAATATAATATAATATAATATAATATAATATAATATAATATAATATAATATAATATAATATAATATAATATAATATAATATAATATAATATAATATAATATAATATAATATAATATAATATAATATAATATAATATAATATAATATAATATAATATAATATAATATAATATAATATAATATAATATAATATAATATAATATAATATAATATAATATAATATAATATAATATAATATAATATAATATAATATAATATAATATAATATAATATAATATAATATAATATAATATAATATAATATAATATAATATAATATAATATAATATAATATAATATAATATAATATAATATAATATAATATAATATAATATAATATAATATAATATAATATAATATAATATAATATAATATAATATAATATAATATAATATAATATAATATAATATAATATAATATAATATAATATAATATAATATAATATAATATAATATAATATAATATAATATAATATAATATAATATAATATAATATAATATAATATAATATAATATAATATAATATAATATAATATAATATAATATAATATAATATAATATAATATAATATAATATAATATAATATAATATAATATAATATAATATAATATAATATAATATAATATAATATAATATAATATAATATAATATAATATAATATAATATAATATAATATAATATAATATAATATAATATAATATAATATAATATAATATAATATAATATAATATAATATAATATAATATAATATAATATAATATAATATAATATAATATAATATAATATAATATAATATAATATAATATAATATAATATAATATAATATAATATAATATAATATAATATAATATAATATAATATAATATAATATAATATAATATAATATAATATAATATAATATAATATAATATAATATAATATAATATAATATAATATAATATAATATAATATAATATAATATAATATAATATAATATAATATAATATAATATAATATAATATAATATAATATAATATAATATAATATAATATAATATAATATAATATAATATAATATAATATAATATAATATAATATAATATAATATAATATAATATAATATAATATAATATAATATAATATAATATAATATAATATAATATAATATAATATAATATAATATAATATAATATAATATAATATAATATAATATAATATAATATAATATAATATAATATAATATAATATAATATAATATAATATAATATAATATAATATAATATAATATAATATAATATAATATAATATAATATAATATAATATAATATAATATAATATAATATAATATAATATAATATAATATAATATAATATAATATAATATAATATAATATAATATAATATAATATAATATAATATAATATAATATAATATAATATAATATAATATAATATAATATAATATAATATAATATAATATAATATAATATAATATAATATAATATAATATAATATAATATAATATAATATAATATAATATAATATAATATAATATAATATAATATAATATAATATAATATAATATAATATAATATAATATAATATAATATAATATAATATAATATAATATAATATAATATAATATAATATAATATAATATAATATAATATAATATAATATAATATAATATAATATAATATAATATAATATAATATAATATAATATAATATAATATAATATAATATAATATAATATAATATAATATAATATAATATAATATAATATAATATAATATAATATAATATAATATAATATAATATAATATAATATAATATAATATAATATAATATAATATAATATAATATAATATAATATAATATAATATAATATAATATAATATAATATAATATAATATAATATAATATAATATAATATAATATAATATAATATAATATAATATAATATAATATAATATAATATAATATAATATAATATAATATAATATAATATAATATAATATAATATAATATAATATAATATAATATAATATAATATAATATAATATAATATAATATAATATAATATAATATAATATAATATAATATAATATAATATAATATAATATAATATAATATAATATAATATAATATAATATAATATAATATAATATAATATAATATAATATAATATAATATAATATAATATAATATAATATAATATAATATAATATAATATAATATAATATAATATAATATAATATAATATAATATAATATAATATAATATAATATAATATAATATAATATAATATAATATAATATAATATAATATAATATAATATAATATAATATAATATAATATAATATAATATAATATAATATAATATAATATAATATAATATAATATAATATAATATAATATAATATAATATAATATAATATAATATAATATAATATAATATAATATAATATAATATAATATAATATAATATAATATAATATAATATAATATAATATAATATAATATAATATAATATAATATAATATAATATAATATAATATAATATAATATAATATAATATAATATAATATAATATAATATAATATAATATAATATAATATAATATAATATAATATAATATAATATAATATAATATAATATAATATAATATAATATAATATAATATAATATAATATAATATAATATAATATAATATAATATAATATAATATAATATAATATAATATAATATAATATAATATAATATAATATAATATAATATAATATAATATAATATAATATAATATAATATAATATAATATAATATAATATAATATAATATAATATAATATAATATAATATAATATAATATAATATAATATAATATAATATAATATAATATAATATAATATAATATAATATAATATAATATAATATAATATAATATAATATAATATAATATAATATAATATAATATAATATAATATAATATAATATAATATAATATAATATAATATAATATAATATAATATAATATAATATAATATAATATAATATAATATAATATAATATAATATAATATAATATAATATAATATAATATAATATAATATAATATAATATAATATAATATAATATAATATAATATAATATAATATAATATAATATAATATAATATAATATAATATAATATAATATAATATAATATAATATAATATAATATAATATAATATAATATAATATAATATAATATAATATAATATAATATAATATAATATAATATAATATAATATAATATAATATAATATAATATAATATAATATAATATAATATAATATAATATAATATAATATAATATAATATAATATAATATAATATAATATAATATAATATAATATAATATAATATAATATAATATAATATAATATAATATAATATAATATAATATAATATAATATAATATAATATAATATAATATAATATAATATAATATAATATAATATAATATAATATAATATAATATAATATAATATAATATAATATAATATAATATAATATAATATAATATAATATAATATAATATAATATAATATAATATAATATAATATAATATAATATAATATAATATAATATAATATAATATAATATAATATAATATAATATAATATAATATAATATAATATAATATAATATAATATAATATAATATAATATAATATAATATAATATAATATAATATAATATAATATAATATAATATAATATAATATAATATAATATAATATAATATAATATAATATAATATAATATAATATAATATAATATAATATAATATAATATAATATAATATAATATAATATAATATAATATAATATAATATAATATAATATAATATAATATAATATAATATAATATAATATAATATAATATAATATAATATAATATAATATAATATAATATAATATAATATAATATAATATAATATAATATAATATAATATAATATAATATAATATAATATAATATAATATAATATAATATAATATAATATAATATAATATAATATAATATAATATAATATAATATAATATAATATAATATAATATAATATAATATAATATAATATAATATAATATAATATAATATAATATAATATAATATAATATAATATAATATAATATAATATAATATAATATAATATAATATAATATAATATAATATAATATAATATAATATAATATAATATAATATAATATAATATAATATAATATAATATAATATAATATAATATAATATAATATAATATAATATAATATAATATAATATAATATAATATAATATAATATAATATAATATAATATAATATAATATAATATAATATAATATAATATAATATAATATAATCTATACTAATATAATAAAGAGGTAATGTGTGTTTGTTTGTTTGTTTGTTTGTTTGTTTGTTTGTTTGTAGGGGGTAATCTCCGTAACTAGCCATCTGATCTTCCTGAAATTTTCACAGAGTCTTACTGCGGATATGGGAAGTGCTATAGGCTATAATTTTTTTTAATATTTTTAGTGGGCGTGGCACCTCCCACACAAAGTAAATTTTTAATATCATATACATATATTGAGTACCATGACAGGGAGAGCTTTGCAAATTTGTGTGAGGTCACCTATTGTTAATATTAGTAGCCGCGCCGGAAATGGGCCGGATCGGAGAAGTGGGCGTGGTACCTCCCATACAAGTAATAATTCAATGTTATATATCTCGAGTACTATGATAGAGAGAGCTTTTAAAATTTGTCTGATGGCACCTATTATTAATGTGAGCAGTCGGACAAAAAATGGGCACTATTGGACCAATAGGCGTGGCACCTGCCATACAAATAAAATATAAAATGCCATATATCTGGAGTACTGTTATAGTGAGAGTCTTGGGACTTTGTGTGAACCCATAAGTTATTCATATGATTAGTTAGACAAAAAATGGGCGTGATCGGAGCAGTGGGCGTGGCACCGCCCGTACAAAGTAAATATATGATATCATATAACTGGTGTACTAAAAGAGGGAAGCTTTGGCACTTTGCACGACACCATCAGATCTTAGTATGAGTAGTCAGACAAAAAATTGGCGGGTTCACACCAATGGGCGTGGAGCTCCCCATGCAAAGTAACTATTAAATGTCAAATATTTGGAGTACTGTAAAAGAGAGAGCTTTGTGGCTTTGCGTGACCCCATAGGTTCTTTGTGTGATTAGTCGAACAAAAAAATGGGCGTGATAGAAGCAGTGGGCGTAGCACCGCCCATGCAAAGTAGATATCTAATATCATATAACTGGGAAAGGCTCGACATTTTGCACGAGTCCCTCAGATATTAATATGAGTAGTCCAATAAAAATTGGGCGGGATGGGATAAGTGGGCGTGGCACCTCCTATATCAAAAATATGATGTACTACGAAAGCTACAGTCTTTTGACAAGTACATTAGTTATCAATGTGATTTGTCGTGGAAAATATATTGTCAAAATCAAAAATCGCGAAAACAAAAAACATATTCAAAAAAAAAAGAATTAAAGAGGTAATGTGTTTGTTTGTTTGTAGGAGGTAATCTCCGTAACGACTTATCTGATCTTCCTGAAATTTTCACTGATTCTTACTGCGGATATCGGAAGTGCTACAGGCTGTATTTTTTTAATATTTTTAGTGGGCGTGGCACCTCCCATTCAAAGTAAATTTTTAATATCATATATATAAAGTACTATGATAGAGAGAGCTTTGAAAATTTATCTTAGGTCATCTATTATTAACGTGAGTAGTCAGACAAAAAAATGGGCGGGATTGGACAAATGCGCATGGTACCCCTATACAAACTTAATATTAAATGTGATATATCTGAATTACTGTGTTAGTGAGAGCCTTGGGACTTGCGTGAGCCTTTTCGTAACAATTCGGAGGGGGGGGAGGGGGAGGGTGTAGCGAAGCGCACCGGGTTACCTCTAGTGATATAATAAAGAGGTAATGTGTGTTTGTTTGTTTGTTTGTTTGTTTGTTTGTTTGTTTGTAGGGGGTAATCTCCTCTACTAGCCATCTGATCTTCCTGAAATTTTCACAGAGTCTTACTGCGGATATGGGAAGTGCTATAGGCTATAATTTTTTTAATATTTTTAGTGGGCGTGGCACCTCCCACACAAAGTAAATTTTTAATATCATATACATATATTGAGTACCATGACAGGGAGAGCTTTGCAAATTTGTGTGAGGTCACCTATTGTTAATATTAGTAGCCGCGCCGGAAATGGGCCGGATCGGAGAAGTGGGCGTGGTACCTCTCATACAAGTAATAATTCAATGTTATATATCTCGAGTACTATGATAGAGAGAGCTTTTAAAATTTGTCTGATGGCACCTATTATTAATGTGAGCAGTCGGACAAAAAATGGGCACTATTGGACCAATAGGCGTGGCACCTGCCATACAAATAAAATATAAAATGCCATATATCTGGAGTACTGTTATAGTGAGAGTCTTGGGACTTTGTGTGAACCCATAAGTTGTTCATATGATTAGTTAGACAAAAAATGGGCGTGATCGGAGCAGTGGGCGTGGCACCGCCCGTACAAAGTAAATATATGATATCATATAACTGGTGTACTAAAAAAAGGGAAGCTTTGGCACTTTGCACGACACCATCAGATCTTAGTATGAGTAGTCAGACAAAAAATTGGCAGGTTCACACCAATGGGCGTGGAGCTCCCCATGCAAAGTAACTATTAAATGTCAAATATTTGGAGTACTGTAAAAGAGAGAGCTTTGTGGCTTTGCGTGACCCCATAGGTTCTTTGTGTGATTAGTCGAACAAAAAAATGGGCGTGATAGAAGCAGTGGGCGTAGCACCGCCCATGCAAAGTAGATATCTAATATCATATAACTGGGAAAGGCTCGACATTTTGCACGAGTCCCTCAGATATTAATATGAGTAGTCCAATAAAAATTGGGCGGGATGGGATAAGTGGGCGTGGCACCTCCTATATCAAAAATATGATGTACAACGAAAGCAACAGTCTTTTGACAAGTACATTAGTTATCAATGTGATTTGTCGTGGAAAATATATTGTCAAAATCAAAAATCGCGAAAACAAACAAAAAAAATTTTATATCAGTAAGTATCAAAAAAAAAGAATTAAAGAGGTAATGTGTTTGTTTGTTTGTAGGAGGTAATCTCCGTAACGACTTATCTGATCTTCCTGAAATTTTCACTGATTCTTACTGCGGATATCGGAAGTGCTACAGGCTGTATTTTTTTTAATATTTTTAGTGGGCGTGGCACCTCCCATTCAAAGTAAATTTTTAATATCATATATATAAAGTACTATGATAGAGAGAGCTTTGAAAATTTATTTTAGGTCATCTATTATTAACGTGAGTAGTCAGACAAAAAAATGGGCGGGATTGGACAAATGCGCGTGGTACCCCTATACAAACTTAATATTAAATGTGATATATCTGAATTACTGTGTTAGTGAGAGCCTTGGGACTTGCGTGAGCCTTTTCGTAACAATACGGAAGGGGGGGGGGGAGGGGGAGGGTGTAGCGAAGCGCACCGCGTTACATCTAGTATAATATAATATAATATAATATAATATAATATAATATAATATAATATAATATAATATAATATAATATAATATAATATAATATAATATAATATAATATAATATAATATAATATAATATAATCTATACTAATATAATAAAGAGGTAATGTGTGTTTGTTTGTTTGTTTGTTTGTTTGTTTGTTTGTTTGTTTGTTTGTAGGGGGTAATCTCCGTAACTAGCCATCTGATCTTCCTGAAATTTTCACAAAGTCTTACTGCGGATATGGGAAGTGCTATAGGCTATAATTTTTTTAATATTTTTAGTGGGCGTGGCACCTCCCACACAAAGTAAATTTTTAATATCATATACATATATTGAGTACCATGACAGGGAGAGCTTTGCAAATTTGTGTGAGGTCACCTATTGTTAATATTAGTAGCCGCGCCGGAAATGGGCCGGATCGGAGAAGTGGGCGTGGTACCTCCCATACAAGTAATAATTCAATGTTATATATCTCGAGTACTATGATAGAGAGAGCTTTTAAAATTTGTCTGATGGCACCTATTATTAATGTGAGCAGTCGGACAAAAAATGGGCGCTATTGGACCAATAGGCGTGGCACCTGCCATACAAATAAAATATAAAATGCCATATATCTGGAGTACTGTTATAGTGAGAGTCTTGGGACTTTGTGTGAACCCATAAGTTATTCATATGATTAGTTAGACAAAAAATGGGCGTGATCGGAACAGTGGGCGTGGCACCGCCCGTACAAAGTAAATATATGATATCATATAACTGGTGTACTAAAAGAGGGAAGCTTTGGCACTTTGCACGACACCATCAGATCTTAGTATGAGTAGTCAGACAAAAAATTGGCGGGTTCACACCAATGGGCGTGGAGCTCCCCATGCAAAGTAACTATTAAATGTCAAATATTTGGAGTACTGTAAAAGAGAGAGCTTTGTGGCTTTGCGTGACCCCATAGGTTCTTTGTGTGATTAGTCGAACAAAAAAATGGGCATGATAGAAGCAGTGGGCGTAGCACCGCCCATGCAAAGTAGATATCTAATATCATATAACTGGGAAAGGCTCGACATTTTGCACGAGTCCCTCAGATATTAATATGAGTAGTCCAATAAAAATTGGGCGGGATGGGATAAGTGGGCGTGGCACCTCCTATATCAAAAATATGATGTACTACGAAAGCTACAGTCTTTTGACAAGTACATTAGTTATCAATGTGATTTGTCGTGGAAAATATATTGTCAAAATCAAAAATCGCGAAAACAAAAAACATATTCAAAAAAAAAAGAATTAAAGAGGTAATGTGTTTGTTTGTTTCTAGGAGGTAATCTCCGTAACGACTTATCTGATCTTCCTGAAATTTTCACTGATTCTTACTGCGGATATCGGAAGTGCTACAGGCTGTATTTTTTTTAATATTTTTAGTGGGCGTGGCACCTCCCATTCAAAGTAAATTTTTAATATCATATATATAAAGTACTATGATAGAGAGAGCTTTGAAAATTTATCTTAGGTCATCTATTATTAACGTGAGTAGTCAGACAAAAAAATGGGCGGGATTGGACAAATGCGCATGGTACCCCTATACAAACTTAATATTAAATGTGATATATCTGAATTACTGTGTTAGTGAGAGCCTTGGGACTTGCGTGAGCCTTTTCGTAACAATTCGGAAGGGGGGGGAGGGGGAGGGTGTAGCGAAGCGCACCGGGTTACATCTAGTATAATATAATATAATATTTATTTTATTTTATTTATTTAAAAATTTAGTTATTACATAAATGTACATACTAAATATATATTGTTTTATTATTATTAGCTATAGCAGCTAGGCCTTAAGCTAAGCATATAGTAGTTATAGTTATACAATTTTTATTAATATTTACAAAAAAGGTTATTATTTGTATTTAATTTTTAATGGTAGTACTTTTAAAGAAGGCCATAATTTATAGTGAAATTAATAAAATAGAATAATTCAAATATGATTATACAATTTAATACTTTTTAAATAACTTATAATTTGTTTAATGGAGGTGGCTGAAGGTGAGGATAATAGGGTGAGCGGGTTTGTTCCTGAGAATATTTGATTTCTTTGGTTTATAAATTTGGGGCAAACACGAAGGAAGTGTTCTATATTTAGTGGGCTATTGTTGTCACAATCACAAATAGGGGGATCACAACCTGATATGATGTGACTATGAGTAAGTTTGGTATGACCTAGTCGTAATCTTACAAATATAATTATATCTTTACGATTGATAGTACTGTTGTCGGGCAACCAAGAGTAAATGTTATTTTTATAAGGGTTAACTGATTTATACCAATTATTTGTATAATTCCAGATGTTGAGATTCTTGTTGTGTATGTTGTGTATTTGTTCCTTAACAGATTTCCTTATGTCAGAAAAATTTATATTAATGGTCATAGTTAAAGGTGATTTGTAGGCTAATTTTGCAGCATAATCAGCGTGTTCGTTCCCTGTGATTAGAGAGTGACCGGGTATCCAAACTATGACAATTTTTGGGAAAAGTTTAATCAGTGAGTTTCTAATATTGATTGCATAAAAATTGTTGTTATTAATGTTGGTGATGGCGTGGACTGCAGATAGTGAATCTGTGCATATAGCAAATTTACCAGATCTCTGACAGAGTTCAATTGCTTTATATATTGCTATTATTTCGGCAGAAAAGATAGAGCTGAATTTAGGAAGAAGCGAGTTTGAAATAATTTTGTCCTCTAGGGTGACCGCAAAGGATACTGTGCCATTTGATCTAGATCCATCTGTATAAATAAATGTTCTGTCATGATACTTGTTGCGAATTTCATGAAATAGAATTCGATATTGGGAGGGTGGAGTGTTTTCTTTTTTATGTATTGAGAGGGACGAGTCAATAGATTCAGCTTGTAAATGCCATGGAGGATGTGTCGAATTGTTTAATTTGGGTATTTGAACTGGAAGATCGAATTCTGAGGAAAAACTAATTGCTTTATATAGAGCCGATTTAATTTTAGAAGTATTTTTTAATTTGGTGTAGTTTGCGATAAACTTTTGTAACGGAGTATCCTGACAGAGTACAATTGATTTTAAGACTTTCTTTGATTCAAGTTGGCATAAAAGATTTATATCTAAAGTATTGGTTTCTACCATTATGTTATTAATTGGAGTGGTTCGAGGTGCACCAAGTACACATCGAGTGGCTGTGTTTATAACTGTGTTAATTTTTTTCAAAGATGTTTTGGATGCATTACCATATAGAAACAGTCCATACCTGATTTTCGATATAATCAAGGATTGTATTATATTCAAGAGGATATTTGAGTTAGGATTGAATTTGGAATATGATAAGCATTTTATGATGTTAACTCGATTTACTAAAGCTTGGGTTAGATATTCGATGTGGGTATTCCATTTGAGAGTTTTATTGAAAAATATGCCCAATATTTTTAATGCATTAGTTTCTGTGAGTTGAATGTTGCCTGAAATCATGTTACATGTGCAATTATGTTTTCTACAGATATGCATATATTGTACTAGATAGTACGGCACCTGATTCTTCGCACCATTTCAGAATATCATCGATTATGTTACTAATATTAGTAGTAGGGTTTTTTTCCTTAGTTGATTTTATTATTATATTGAAATCATCAGCATAAGCACAAAAGTTGACACTTTTATGTATAGAGATGATATCGCAAAGTCTATTGTAGGCTACAAGGAAAAGAATTACGGACAATGGTGATCCTTGTGGGACTCCATTATATAGGTTAAACGTTTGTGAATATTTTTTTCCTAGGCGGACGATAAATTTTCTGTTGGTCATGAAATTTACTATATAATTTATGATTTTAGGTCCAAAGTTCCATGAAATTAGTTGGTCGACAACTGTATGGATTCCTATTTTGTCATATGCTTTCTCAAAGTCAAGTGAAACTATCGTAAGGTGATTTTTTGAAGTTAAACTTCTAGCAGCCAAATGCTCAATAAACAGTAGAGTGTCCATTGTACCTTTTCCTTTTCTGAATCCCATCTGATTGATGTTAAGGAGATTATTGGAATTGATAAACCACCAAATTCGATTAGCAATAATTTTATCTAAAATTTTTCCAACACACGAATTGAGAGATATTGGCCTGTATGATGTTGTTTTAGTCTGGTCACTGTTAGCTTTTAGGATGGGAATTACTAGGCTGGTTTTAAATTGCTGAGGAATATGTGTCTTTAGAATGTTATTGAAAAGGTTTAAAATTCTATTTTTAATAATGTTTGGAGAGTTTTTTATCATATTGTATGATATTCTGTCTAGGCCAGGAGATTTACCTTTGAGTCTATGCAAAGTGGAAAGTAATTCAATGTTGTTAATGTCTTGTTCAATAAGTTTTGCCTTATTGTTGGGATTAATATTTACGAAGCAATTTTTGAAATTTTCTTTGTTTTCTTGGAATTTAGCTGGGAATTTTTGATCAGATGAATTGACAGACCAAAAATGGCCTAATTCATTTGCAATATCAACATGATCAGTTAGAACGTTAAAAGGAGAGTTATCGCTTTGTATGGCATGAATATTATACGAGGTTTTATAGCCACAAAACCTTCTGATGTTGTTCCATATTTTCTTAGGGGGCGTATTCGGATTAATTTCAGAGGTAAAATTATATAATGATTTACGTTTAGAAGCTTTTATCTCTTTTTTAAGTAGAGCGTTTGCTCTTTTATATCTAATCATATTTTCGTTATTAATATACGTTCTAAATATATACCATAACTTTTTCTTTTCGGTTTTCAAATTTTCAAGGTGTTGGTTCCACCATGGAACTGGGGTGCGTGCACTAGGTTTTGATTGTGGAATGGATTCATTCGCTGATTGGATTATAATTTTTTTAATATTAGCTGCTTCCTTATTAATGTTTGTGTTAATCGTTCTAGTTGTTTCATAGGTGATGCATTTACTAGTGTAAAGATCCCAGTTGGCTGCGTCAGTTTTAAAACGGGGTTTGATAAGCTGGTAGTTTTCAGGGTTGTCATGAAATAGGGAAACAATAATGGGGAAATGGTCACTTCCCCATAAATCTTGTTCAATAGCCCATCTGGAATGGATATGAAGTTCAGGTGAACAGAAAGTCAAGTCAATGTGTGTAAGGGTTTTTAAAGTGGAAAAATGTGTAGGGGATTTATCATTTAATAATATGAAGTTGGAGTTGTTTATAAATTTTTCCAAAATTTTACCTCTTTTATTGTTCTTATTCGACCCCCAATTTTGATGCCAGCTATTGAAATCACCAGTTATAAGTGTAGGTATATTGAAGTTGCCAAGAACATTTTGTAGATTGTTGTAATTAAATTGCGCATTCGGTGAGATATAGGTCGAAATAATATTGAATTTTATTTTCGATTGGATTTCTAAGCATATTGCTTCAAAGTCATTGTTCATTTGTATAATTTTGTGTTGTATGGAATTATGGACTAGGAGGGATACACCACCATATGAGTTGGAGTTGTTGTAGTTATAAATGGAGAAGTTGTTAGGTACGGGAATATTATTGATATTAGTAATATGTGATTCCTGTATTGAAATTAATTTTATATTATACTTATTGATAAGTAATTGTAATTCGTTGTAATTAATAATATAGCCTCTTATATTCCATTGTAAAATGTTTAAGCATATCATTGTAACTAAATAAAAAAAATTAAAAAATAAATAAAATGAAAAAAAAAAAAAATATATATATATATATAATATAATAATAATGATTGTTAGAGTTTATTCGTGCCATAGTTAGTTTAATAAATTATTATTCGTTGTCAATTGAAAGGCCAGATGTCGATTCCGATGTTTCACTGTCTTCATTGTTCACTTTAGTTTTGGGTTGTTTTGGTTTATTTTGAATTTTTTTAATATTTTTCCTTTTCATTGCTTGTATCGCTCTGTTTGAAGTATTTTTTGGTAGAATGGTTATTGTTTTTTTTTTTTGGTGTGAGTGTAGTGGGTTCAGTATTGTGATTTGTAAATGTTTCATTATCATTGTAGTCCACTAGTTCTCTTTCGGTGTTATTAAGGTTAACTGAGATGTTGGTGTTATTTGTGCAAGACATATGTTTATTTGAGGTTGCTGTTTTTGTTACTGAAGAGAAAGATGCTTGTCCACATTGGTGACGTTGTTTGTAAGTTTCTACAGCTTTCTTTCTGTCTACTTTTTCTAAAGTTACAATTGCCTGTATTTCTTTTTCTCTTAAGAATACCGGACAGGTTTTGTCAAGAGAATTGTGTTTGCTGTTTTCGTTGTTGTTGTTAATGCAGTTAGTGCATGTTGATGCGTTGTTACATATTTCGTCATCTTCTTCGAAATGGTATGCTAAAGCACAATTTGGGCAGATTTCTGCGTTGGTACAAACATTTTTTGTATGTCCAAATCTAAGACATTTACGACATCTGAGTGGATATGGTACATAGGGGCGTAATTTGACTTTTTCATAGCCTATGTTCAAATTTTCTGGTAGATTGAGTGTGGCCAATGTAATAATTATTAGTCCAGTTTCCACAAGTTGCTTATCTACTTTTTTTAGTATTTTTCTTATTTCAGTAACGTTTTGATTTTTAAGCTCGTTGAGTATTTCATTTTCTTCTATTCCTCTAAGATCATTAGAGTATATAACGCCTTTTGAGTAGTTGAGAGTAGAGTGCTCACGGATTTCAACTTGTATAGTGGGTGAAAGGGAAGTCAATGTAATGAGTTTTGCAGCTTGTAAATTGTTCTTGGTTTTTATCAATATGCTACCATCACGAATTTTTTTGCACATATCGACTTCACTACCGCATACACAATCAATAACTTTCTTTATTAGGAATGGAGAGACATTTGCTAAGGTTTCTACATTTTTTACTTTGTTGTTGATGTTATCAATTGCTTGACTTTTGTTAATATTGTTTGTTCTGATCATTTGTAAATATCTAGGGCCATTGGTAGAAATTGTTAATTTTTTATTTTTGTTCATAGAAAAAGTTTGTTGATTATGGGGCATCAACCGATCCGGAGGATCGCCCAAACTTCTTTCTCCCATTTAAAGTTTTGTTTTTTTTTTTTTTTTTTTTTTTTTTTTTTTTTTGCTTTTTTTTATATAATTGTAATGATAGACTGGTACGTATTTTGGGATATTATTGATATGTTAAGTTCTTTTTTTTTTTTGTTGTAGCAAAATAGAAAGCACAATTCACTCACGTAAGTACTCGCGCTAATATGACCTTTCGCAGTCAAAGACATTTACTGACTGAATATATTATATTATATTATATTATATTATATTATATTATATTATATTATATTATATTATATTATATTATATTATATTATATTATATTATATTATATTATATTATATTATATTATATTATATTATATTATATTATATTATATTATATTATATTATATTATATTATATTATATTATATTATATTATATTATATTATATTATATTATATTATATTATATTATATTATATTATATTATATTATATTATATTATATTATATTATATTATATTATATTATATTATATTATATTATATTATATTATATTATATTATATTATATTATATTATATTATATTATATTATATTATATTATATTATATTATATTATATTATATTATATTATATTATATTATATTATATTATATTATATTATATTATATTATATTATATTATATTATATTATATTATATTATATTATATTATATTATATTATATTATATTATATTATATTATATTATATTATATTATATTATATTATATTATATTATATTATATTATATTATATTATATTATATTATATTATATTATATTATATTATATTATATTATATTATATTATATTATATTATATTATATTATATTATATTATATTATATTATATTATATTATATTATATTATATTATATTATATTATATTATATTATATTATATTATATTATATTATATTATATTATATTATATTATATTATATTATATTATATTATATTATATTATATTATATTATATTATATTATATTATATTATATTATATTATATTATATTATATTATATTATATTATATTATATTATATTATATTATATTATATTATATTATATTATATTATATTATATTATATTATATTATATTATATTATATTATATTATATTATATTATATTATATTATATTATATTATATTATATTATATTATATTATATTATATTATATTATATTATATTATATTATATTATATTATATTATATTATATTATATTATATTATATTATATTATATTATATTATATTATATTATATTATATTATATTATATTATATTATATTATATTATATTATATTATATTATATTATATTATATTATATTATATTATATTATATTATATTATATTATATTATATTATATTATATTATATTATATTATATTATATTATATTATATTATATTATATTATATTATATTATATTATATTATATTATATTATATTATATTATATTATATTATATTATATTATATTATATTATATTATATTATATTATATTATATTATATTATATTATATTATATTATATTATATTATATTATATTATATTATATTATATTATATTATATTATATTATATTATATTATATTATATTATATTATATTATATTATATTATATTATATTATATTATATTATATTATATTATATTATATTATATTATATTATATTATATTATATTATATTATATTATATTATATTATATTATATTATATTATATTATATTATATTATATTATATTATATTATATTATATTATATTATATTATATTATATTATATTATATTATATTATATTATATTATATTATATTATATTATATTATATTATATTATATTATATTAT